>JASGAT010380434.1:0-24769 GCA_030220025.1 Chelon auratus
ACTGAAGAGGCGGGGTACACCCTGGACAGGTCTCCAGTCTATCACAGGGCTAACACAGAGAGACAGACAACCATTCACACTCAGCCCCAGCACAATTAAAAGATATTCCACCCACTGTAATTAATAATTAGTGCATAAAGCACACTTTGTTCTGTTGCACCTCGTACGGTGGAACAAAAAACTAGACATGTCATTTGAAATAGTATTTGAAATATTACTTTTTTTTAATGCGGGGAAAAACAGTATATTAAAATGGTTAACAGGTACTACAAGCAGCTTGCACTGTATTCCAGATGGTGTTCAAATGTCTTCACACTTATTTTTTTTTTTAAAAGGAACAACCCTACAGCTGTCCTTATTGTGACATGTGGCACCATGACACCACGTCATTTCCAACAGAGCTCCGCTCAACATGACTAGAGGTCCAATCAGCCAGGTGAACCAAGTGGGTGTGCAGTCTTTCATTTGCAAAGTAACAGATCCAAGTCCCATTAGACGCTGCAACTGTGCTTCAGTGTACCCTGTTTTGACAAATTTTCGTATGATTATAGAAGAAACTCTCCTCAGGAACCGCCATGTGAGGAGGCATGTTTTGCCATGTGGTGCTGTGCATAACTGTTGCCTCATAAGTTGCCTCATAATAAGCCGTGAGTCCGAATGTGTTTCAGCCAGGAAAAACCTGCTGGTGAAACAGACACAATAAGGACACACACATCCCCCCAGCACAGTCTGCTAATATGATACAGGGGTTTTCTTTATGTTACTACACTTGCGAAGAGAAGAAGAGAAGATGGCAAACCAACAGAGTGCTCAGGGGTAAAAATAGAAGCAAGGGAGTGTCCATCCATCACTGTGACTGTATGATGGACCAGATCGATTGTGTGTGTGTGTGTGTGTGTGTGTGTGTGCGTGTGTGTGGTGTTTGATGCACACTACTATTTCAGACAGAAGAGCCAGACTGTGAGTGGGAAAACTGTGATGTGACTTTTGAACACAGACTGCTTGCTCTCGCACACGAAGACACACATGCACATGGACACACACAGGTAAACCACTGAGCTTAAGGAGATAAATACCAATGCTGTCAGGAAAAAAAACTGACCTCTAAGAGCCGGTAAACACATAAACAAAAGGCACATCCAAACGCAGCCATCTCCGTCTAGCGCAAAGGTTAGATGCCTGTGTGTATGCGTGTGTGTGTGGTCCTGTGCTCATAGGATTGCCCTCCCTGCCTCTTTATGTGCATCTGCCCTCATGGTAATGGTCAGAGAGTGCATAATTAATTATTTCCCTCTATTTCCATGAGAGCCTTTCTCTCTCTTCATATGAGCCCCGCTCCTGCTCCGATCAGTTTAATCGCTTTTTTTTTGCTTCCTACTCTGTCTCCTCCCATTTGCAAGTGTGATGAATTACCTGCTGGTTACCTTGGAATCTATTACCCTTGCTGAATACCAATGGGCCATTAGGGATGAATTGGTTCAAGACCGACACCGGCCCTAATGTTTGAGAGAATCTTATACATACCAACATGTATGTGTTTGCATACACACTCACGCGCTATCTATACCCTAACCCTGACCATCTCAGCTAAGATCCTGACTCTAATCCTTACCCTAATGCTAACCATATTACCCTAAAACTGAGTGTTAACCCTCAGCCTCGTAAAGACGTGAGGATTTTGCACACGTGTCCTTCCTCCTATTGTGTAAAGTGTAAAACTGAAACTGGTCCTCAGAAAGACAGCTGTACAAGAGCACACACACACACAAGCATGCACACACACACACACGTGCACACACACGCACACTCACCCAGACAATATGGCCCCGCAACTTTAGTATTTCATGAAAACAGTGCCTTTGCAATTTCATAACCACATGGCCACTATGTTTCTACAATTAAAAAGGAGTTGGGAACAGTTCACCTATGAATGAACAAAAACAGTGTGGGTTGTATTTGTTCGTTTTGTGTGTGTGTGCATGGTGTGTGCGCGTGCGTGCGGGTGTGTGTGTGTAAAGGTCATGTCTCTCATCTCTAAGTGAGCCTCAGTGAGAAGGGCTGAGTGGCAGCACTCATCAATATTAACTAATGCCCTTCCTTTCATCCACATCATAAATCCATGGAGACAAACACACACATGTGGGTTTTGGGAAGTCCTTGTTGTGTGTGGGATTTAGACTGCATGGCGAGCCTAATGATTAAGAAGAAATGTCTAAATCAACAGGGAAACCAAACAAAGGAGGAGGAGGAAGAGAGGGGTAAATGCTGCAGGTGACCGATGTGAAATCCTTGGTGTAGGTTCTGTGTGTGCTTCAGCAGATATGTGTCAGTCTCGGTTTAGATAAACCCACTAGTCACACATTGCAGCTTTTGTCCCACACTGAAAGCCTTTTAACAGCTAGTCACTAATGAGAAAGACCGCGGAGGGGTCTGTGATACAGATGGAGAAAGTGAGAGAGGAAGGAAATATTGTAAGCATGGTGAAAACAAAAAATACATGATGAAATTGGAAAAGAGAATAGCACAAATTTGTTTGTGATTATGTCTGAGTAATTCCATATACTTATGGGTGTGAAGAAGCAAAGTGAGAGGAAACAGAGGAGAAATGGATGAATGTCTGCAAATGTAAATCCTTTGATCAGATCAAAAAAAAAAAAAAAACAACAGCAGCAAAGTGGAGATAGTGAGGAACAACAAAAAGATGTCACAGACAATTACTGCGAACATGGCTCCACTCAGTATAAACACCCCTGCGTTTTGCTAAGGCGACGTGTAACACTTAAAATCCACTGTCATCTCTTCTCATGCTTTTCATCTTCCAAACACCAGAGCATGAAAAACAAACACAGAGGAAACAGACTTTTTTTTCTGTTTACAGTGCAGCTATCATGCCTGCTGGGACAATAGAGGTCTTACACATTAGACAGACAGAGACTTACTGTGTGAGTGCATGTACGTGTGTAGGTGTGGGTCAGTGTGTTAAAGAGACCCAGTCAGCCTTTCATCCCTGGGAAGTCAAATTACCTGCAGGGAACGCTGCTATTCACTGAGACATACTGTATGGTCTAATAATATTATTCACTGTATATTACTACCAGAGCTTGTACAAATAGGTAAGAGAATAAGGCCATAACCCATAAATTCTATCCAGATGAAAAACTTTGTCTGATTGATATTCCCTCCCTGACGATATCAAGTTAATTAAACAGTTTTTCTCATAGTTACTTTAATATCACTTGGATGAACCAGACTACTCATATACATGTAATGTAAGAGGATTTAACTCAACCTGCTTCAGGGTTGGTAGCTTGTAAAACCTGCAATAAGGGTGTCTCACTCTGTCTTATCTTGCCTCAAGGAACAGCAGACCCACATTTTTGCACCATAGCCACCAGTGGTTTTAGCACGCAGTAAATGTTCTACTTTATTGTCTTTTTTTTTTTCAATCAGTGAGATGCGCATGCAGTTATCATAATTGCTTTGAAATATATTCACTTTTTAAAATACATCCATGTTGATATTGGCTGACAAATTTTAGTGTACTCTAATGTGTTTGTAAGTCCTCGAATAATTACTCTGATTTCTGTTTTCCGTACATCCCAAAGATGTTCCTGAAATCGACCTCAATTTTTGATAATCTTTTGAGTTATCCATGGTTTTCTTCAATATTCTGTATTTAAAAGTGACTAGCTTTCTAAATTGTTGTTTTATTATACATTAATAATAATTATTAATTTTATTGAACTAGATTTCATTTCATTTAATTGCCTTCACACAATAAAATGTAGGTAAATAAGATAAGATAAGATAAGATAAGATAAGATAAGATAAGATAAGATGAAGATCTGCAAATGACAGGTTACACATCTCAAGGTTACACACCACATACTGTTGTGTCAGAACTACACTCATGTCAAGTGCAAAATCAGACACAGACTGAGATTTGTTTGACCTTTAATTAAAGCAACTTGAGTTTGTTTTGTTGTCCAGCATATAGCCCCAGTCAATCACTGGCCACCATGCTTTTTTAAAGATCTGTATGTCTGTTTAACCAAGTGCAGTGCAACTCCACACATGTACAGAGAGCAGAGAGGCCACAGTGGATAAGATGAAAAGTACATATCCGCAGAACTTTTCACTCCTGTGAAACAATCCAAGCATTACATTTTTTTTTTCTGGATTCACCGATGCACTCTCTTGCTCTCACAATTAGTCTAGCAATGCATGCATAGTTTTGCTCAGCGTTATCTGTGCCAGAATGAACATTTACAACCCTTAAAAACACCCTCTCACTTTACTATGTGGATTGAGATCTCAGTGTTACCCCCTAACAGTGTTTTTTTTTTTTTTTTTTAAANAAATAAGTTAGATACTGAGAAACAGTTTGTTTTATTGGAGCTCAAAATCTGCAGATTTATTGCAAAATACTGCTTGGTCTGATAATATTGCTCACTCATTGGTCATTGCGGTTGAGCCTAGAGTAAAAGGACGTAACAATTCTTCAGTGAGCACTTACAGCACTCTTCATGAGTGATGATGAACACAAAGAAAAATGTTCAGCTCCAGTGGTGACTAAAAGAAAATGAGAAAATGTGAAAACTGATACCGTGGTATTCATCACTAAATGCACACTGTGCCATGATATCTTACTTGGGCAGTTTTCTTGACCGTTTTTAAAGGGAAGGGCTGCAAATGCTATAATAGACAATGAAATTAAGTTATTATAGTTTAAGTTCAGGAACTGAATTCTATTTCCAGCGCTTACCTACAAAGGTGTATCCTAACCCTCTATCACTCTCTGTTCATCTCAGTTCTCAACTCCATCTCTCTCGTTTCTTCATTTCCTCTTCCACATTTCAAACCCGGAAAATAGGGACAAGGATATGAAGCTTCCTGAAATGTACCACCACCCTGAGCCTCACTCCCTGGGTTCCTCATCGTCAGTCTGCACATTCCTTCCCCTTTTCATCCCATCCCCTTTTCATCCCATCCTCTCAACCCCCTTTCATCCCCTATGATCCCATACCCTTTGGCCTTTCTCATCCCTCCATCTATTTGTCTCATGAACTGTCAACAATTAAACATATTTGCATCAATCTAGGTGTGTGTCTTGGTTAGGTTCACATGCATGGTAACAGCATGCATTATGTACACTATGGGCTATGACGCTAATTTTCTTCACTCATTATTCACCTCAGTTAAATTGACTGTGAAACACCCAGAATGCTCACTGTACTCCCCCTGCATCATGTACATGTCAGCCTGCCACAGTGACCACAACATCTGCTCACTGTAGTGAGTGCCAAACTTCTGACCCTTCTGTATCCGCTGCACTCCATGCGCAGCTGATCACTCACAGGTCTGCTACAAGCAAAACTGTCTGTTTGAATCACAGCAAGCAAAATATGACCCACTGTGTTACTGCTGTTATTTCTCTGCAGAATGTCATTGTTTGTCTTTTCCAGTCACAGCACTTCTCAGCAAACTCATAATGAACATTAAGTGCAATTTAGAAGAAGTCGTGTAACATCCTGGAAGAACAGGCTGTTTTAAGCCGTGCTTATCTTTTTGCTTGACTGGCTGAAATAATACCCATCTGATTCAATAGCTCACAAGCTCATGATATTATGGAAGGAACAGTGTATATAGTCATTCATTCATTTTCTGTAACCGCTAACCCTAACCCTCTGGAGGGTCACGGGGGGAAGCCTATTGGGGTACACCCTGGACAGGTCGCCAGTCTATCTCAGGGCTAACACAGATAATCAGAAAACTATGCACACTGCACACCTATGTCTAATTTAGAATCACCAATGAACCTAACCAGCATGTCTTTGGGCGGTGGAAGGAAGCTGGAGTACCCGGAGAGAACCCAGGCAGACACAGGGAGAACATGCAAACTCCACACAGAAAGGGCCCAGATTTGAGGCATCAGTGCTAACCACCACACCACTGTCTCACCCCAGTGTGGATATGTTGCCCTTAATTATCACAAAAACTGACCTTTAAAACATTTAAATTACAGTTTAATTACTAACCGGTGAAACTCTTCAGGGAGACTGTTTAAATAAATAATGACTTTTTATTGCTCTAGTATTAGCAATAGACCATATAACGTGTCTAGTGTTTGATGCCAGGAAAAACAATCAGGGTGTCTTCAGAACTGACACTCATATCAGGAATAATTGTTAAAAGTTTGCTGCAAAGTAAAACTCAGCTTGCCTTGCCAGGGTTTTAAATATCATTGTATTCTATTATCTCCAGTATGGTCATCATGAAGACATACAACCATGCAAAGTGTCACCAATAAGGATGATGGCAGAGTGCTATTATTGAACGTCTCAAATCATCAGTGAGATGACTGAGCCATTTGATGAAAGAAGCGAGGGAGGCCAGAGCACAGAGGAATGCTGTGTGTGAGGAATTTAGAAATATATGGACAGGTGGGCCAATAAATGTGTTTATGTGTCAGAAAGGTAGAGAATGAGAGAGAGTAAAACATTTTATTTATGTAGGTGTGTGTGGGTGGGTGGTGCTGCTGAGTTGTAACCGACTATTCAGGAATCTATTTAAATTGAAGCTTCAATATGTAGACTGAATATGAAGTATTGATAGACTCTTTGGAAGCATGTGTTTGAATGTGGATGTATTAACGCCCTTCCAGTTAACAATTTAATCAATACAGACCTAGTCATCTTTATCAAATCAACAGGGGAATACAGACTTTCCTCCATGGCATATTTATTGGGAAACACTGAAAACAAGTCACTAAAAAACAACAGTGCTCCGAGTTCTGTATTTAATGTATATGGATGTAATATACATATATATACATATATATACACCACCTCATTCCCTGTATTACTTCACTGTAGTGAAGACATGGGGCTACAGAGCAACCAGTCCTTTTCCACCTAGACAGGAAGTGACGGCGCAAGGGAGGAGATAAATTGGACACACCTGAGGAAAAAAAATCTCTCAATCAACTGAGCAACAAAAAAGATAAATAATGGTAAATCTAGTTTTTGGAAAATATACATTTAAAATGAAAATAAAAAAGACCTATAACCAAAACCATCCCAAACTGTTTTGGGGGAAAGTTCCAGGAGTCTTTCCTATGACACTGCATGAGGATGACTTGGTTTCCCATGGTGGACTTTACCTCCTCGCTCAGTTGCGTTATCTTGCCAACTCTCCAGGCTTCTTACACTCCTGCCTTCTTGCGCATCACTCTCAATCATCTACATACCTACATTTTCACCCACAAACACTGAACTGAACTGTACTGTACTGAACTGGACTGCCTCAAACTGAAAAGGACATTCAGGCATCTCAGATTCATACATTCCCACATGGACATTTTGGATTTTATTTCAAAAGTTGAAGAGTACATGTTTGATGTATTTTCTTTTTCTTGTAATTGGTTGTTATTTTGACCTTATTTTGAATTTATGGGAATTTCTGTTTATGACCTTTTGGGAAAATGTGTTTGGTTTTGATGATATGTATGTACAGTATGTCTCTATATCTTTATGTATGTTGAGTTACAATACCCCTTAAATACAGCTAATTTAATTTATTGAACTAAATTGAAACTGGTGGTGTTTTGTTTACGGCTTTTGTAGCAAAGCTACCAAGTTAACCAGGCTAACTAAATTAATTAAGAAGAAGTTTGAAATTGACAGGTTGAAAAACAAGTTACTCTCTTGTCTGGTGCCCAAATATAATTTTGACTAAGCTGACACTACATCATTATCTCTTGTCATTTTGGTGCAATACTTGGTGCAACTCCTACTGGAGTTTGTCTTTTATCATGATATTTGTGAATGTCATTATGTATATTCAGCGTCCTCAACCTTTAATTAACACTAGTTGTTTTTTTCAACTTACCTACTTAAACCTGATGCAACAGGTCCCTCTCTGATTGTTTACTGTTTTTATATTATATTTATGCCTGACTGCATACTGCTGAGTTCACATTATCACACACCTCACTAAGTGCACTACATCAGCAATGTTTTGATACAGTATTGAAACATGCAAATGTTCTTTACATCAGTCCAAAATGTAGTAACCCATTTGTCATGAGCACAGGTGCCACAACCATTTTCTCACTAATTGCCATCACATCTTTTAAGCTGATTCATTTTGTCCTTATCTCTATCAGCAGAAGGACGAAACAAGGCTGACACATCAAGGAGACTCCACAGTTTGACTGAGTCAGGCTGCAAAGATAATCAGGTGCAGCCTGCATGTAAATGCAATTGGTGGCAGTCGATATTACATAAACAGTATTGATTTGTGAATGATTCACTATAGGCACAATCTATATCAACTCTAGATGATGAATGAGGTTATGCATCATCGCAATAATCAACCACGCAAATCAAACCAAGCCACACATCATTATTATTATCTATACAACTGCACAGCAATAGAATAGAATAGAACAGATTAGAATAGAATAGAGTGGAATGGACAGATGCATTAAAATAGAAGTTTAAATCCTACATACAAGGACTGAAATTGTACAAAACTGTGACTCTCAGCTCTGGCACCACAAAAGAGCCATAACCACTTCTTTGTTACAAATCCTTTCCTCTCCATTTCTGTCACCTCCATCCCTAATTCAACTTATCACTTTCTGTCTATCTTCATCCCCCTCTGTCTCAATGGATTTTTTTCACAACGCACACACACAGCCATATTGCTCAATCACACACATTTGCACACATGCATTCTGCATGAACAGCAATGTCACATACACATTAACTGCAGCCTTTGGTCATGCTAATCCTTATACATTAATCTATACAAGCTAGTGAGAAGAGACGCAGCAGTGAGCCCAGTGGAATAGTGGACTTCTCTGGGAAAAGGACATCAAAGTAACACATATATAGACAAATTTAACAAAGTAAGACATAAATACACACTCGGATACATTTAATGTGTCATTATGCTAGAAACAGACATGTATGCATGCGCGTGCAGGAAACAAGAAAGGCAGATTGACAGCAGCAGAAGAAATATGTGACCCTGGTACAAGAAAATTGGTTGTATCCCTGGGTGCATAAGGGAAAAACGATGGGGACCAGGGATTTTTATGATCCATTCACGCTTTCTGAATACCAGAATAGAGAGGAACTAGCCAAGGTCAGAGGCAGAATTCCCTATTCTAATTCGGAGCATTGCTCACCACCCGGAGCAAGAGTCAGGGATTAATTTAGAGATCCATTCACCACGCCTGTGCGGAGGGGAGAGAAGGCAAATGTGATGAAGAAAAAGGGGAGAGGAGGAAGTGTCTGAGGAGATCGGGAGACAAGCGGGAGCGTGACAGAGGAGAGGGGAGATGAAGAGGGAGAGATGAAACAAGAGAGGAAGAACGTGAGCAAGAAAGTGTGAGAGAGAAACAGTAAGGGAGAGACAGAGGGAAGTGGTTCCTCTTGTTATGTGCAGCCTGCGGAAAGAGAGAGCGAGCAAGAGCAGACTGTTCACATAGAAGACCGTCATTTTCCAAACACACTGTGTTTGTGTGTGCGTGCCTGTACACCTGTGATAGAGACCTAGATTAACGATATGTTGCAGACACAAGCACAAGTAAGGGAAATTGGATGAGACAAACAGGTAAAAGAGGAGGATAAACAGCAAGATATATTAAAGCTAAGAAAAAACATAATGAAATAAAAATGGAAAGGGAGAAGAAACATATTATGTATCTGGATTTGGCTTATGTTGTGCTATTGTATACTTTTTCTCTTTTAAATCTTTTAAATTCTGTCATAAATGTTTGATTTCATGTTTAATTAGCCTTCTTAATTTCCTCAAACAGACACTGTAGCTTTTAGCTAACTTTTCTAAAACTGGAGAGAAAATCTGTGGCTATTTCCAACCACAGATGAATACCCATATGTGGGATTTACTGAAAATAAACAGCTTCTGGCAATGAAGGAGCATGTCAGGAACTGCAATATTGTGTTTTATTGACGTGGGATTATCATTTTGCCAAGACTTTATCCCCATTCACATCAATGGTATCTGGAGAATTAGCCCAATTGACTTAAGTGAGTCTCTAACTCTTCATCTAAAAGTACTAGGTAGAGGTTAGGGGCATTGATGTCATACTCAGGATAAATTGCATCCTTCCTAGTGATCTGTTAGTCTTTTAAGTCCTTATAACATCCAAAGCCTGAGATATGTCCCCACCCTGGGTTCCTCTACTATCATCTCTTTATATATTTTGCCCCCTTTATGTCTCCCTTTAAATCCATTTTCATCCCATCGCTTTGACCCCTTTTCATCCCATCCCTTTTATCCCATTTCAATCTATCCCCTCGACCCATTTTCACGCCAAAAAAACAAAAAACTTATTTGTATCAGTTAAAGCTTGGTCTTTATTAACGAACTCCAAGCTGCATGACAGCATCATGTATAAATTATCCATCATATTGTTTCAGTTCTTCATTAAAGCCATACAGTGTTCCACTTATGTTGAAATATTCACACTGAGGTCTTCATGTTTTTCTTGGCTGCACCACTGTGTCAAAATTATATATCATCAGTTACTGCCTTGATGTGTCATTTTATACACTTTTTTCCCTCCAAATTTGCCAATAGTGGCATTCCTTCAAAGACAACATTTGATATAATACATGCTGGTTAGGTTCATTGGTGATTCTAAATTGGCCGTAGGTGTGAATGCGAGTGTGAATGGTTGTCTGTCTCTCTGTGTTAGCCCTGTGATAGACTGGATACCTGTCCAGGGTGTACCCCGCCTCTTGGCCGATGGTGGGTGACTGGGATAGGCTCCAGCACCCCCGCGACCCTTCACAGGACAAGCAGTTACAGAAGATGAATGAATGAATGAATGAATGTTTACTGGAGGGTAATCTTTAGTTCTCTGGGTTTTACCACTGTTTGGCTACATATCTGAAGCTAACTGAAGTCAGTCACTGGGATTTAAGTAGAAACAGTAGAAACAGGATGGAGACTACAAACAGAGTTCACTACAATACACCTCAGTCCAGCTTCAATGCATGCATTTGGAATATAAAATGCCTCCCAGATTGTTTTATACTCCTCCCCTTACATTAAAAGAAAGCCACAGATTCATTGGGTACCTCACCACTCACACAGTAAACAGGAATAGATGCAGCATGTAATACTATTTGTGGGACTGATGTAGTGGATAGACTATTAATTTTCCAATCCTGGTAAGTTGTATTAACTGATCTATTCATTCATGTGGGTCTATAATACAGTTGTTAGGAGACAAACCTGGAGATTGCATTTCAACATTCTGATTTATGACAATATGTGACTTGCCTTCGGCTGCAGTTAAATCTTATAATAAGAGCATCCAGGGATATTAAATTTCTAAATATATTTTACTCATGTATAACACCGCATAAATCAATTGCCAGATGATCATTTAAACCTTTCAGACTTTGAAGCCAGATGATCATTTAAACCTTTCAGACTTTGAAGCACCCATGTGAAAAACGTATCTTTGTTCCTGTCAAACCCACCAATATAATATTGTAAGGTGAAGCACTGTATTGTATAATACTGTATTGATTTTCTCTGCTGTGTCTAGTTAGCAGCCCCAGTGGTCGATTTGTTAAAGCTTAATGAGATAAGGAGACAAAATATTACACCATAATCATACAAAAAAATAAAAAATAAAAATATGATGGATGGGCCACAGGACTGTGCTAACGAGAGGATGAGATATGATATAATACCCTTGAGGGAAATTCAACTTTGTCCAGTATTCACACCTTCAATAGAACCTGCATGTCTTGCAAACAATTTCTGAGGTATTCTTTTTAATCATTTAAACAACACACAGGGTTCACTAGAGCTCAGTCCCACTACTCTACTTTTTTTCGTTTCACCAAAGATCAAGATCCAAGAAGCTTATTCAGAGACTAAACATAACAAACTAAACAGAGTATAAAGAGAACATTTAGCCCGTTTAATGCACTAATACAGTGACACATCGTCTTTACATCGTCTGCTGTTAATTGGAATCATGGCCCAATCAGAACAAAAACTGGCCTAATAAGAAGGAATTTTCATTTGGATATAAAGGGGTGGTGTAAACTTTTAGTACTGGACAGGAAATTATTAGCACCTAATAACCATGTCAGCACTTGCTCCAATCATTTCTCTCTGGGTGGAATTCATTCATTCATTCATTCATTCATGTTCTGTAACCGCTTGTCTTATGAAGGGTCACAGGGGGGCTGGAGCAAGAGGCGGGGTACACCCTGGACAGGTCGCCAGTCTATCGCAGAGCTAACACAGAGAGACAGACAACCATTCACACTCACATTCGCACCTACGGCCAATTTAGAATCACCAATGAACCTAATAAATGTCTTTGGACAGTGGGAGGAAGCCAGAGTACCCGGAGAGAACCCACGCACACACAGGGAGAACATGCAAACTCCACACAGAAAGGCCCCAGTCTGCCTGGATTTGAACCCGGATCAGTCTGGGTCATGTTTTACTGTTGAATGAAATCAGTGTAGTGTGTAAAGCTGCAAAAATAATACATCTTATCTCATATTTCTGGCAGATTTGACAAACAACAGACACAACCCATCTGTGAATGTCAAATAAGTATAGTTGAATTAATGGCTTAGGACATGTAAATTAATATTTCATCATTTTATGTTATTGCCCATATAAGCAGTTAAGTTGCGATCTCTGATCAGAATGATTTCAGTCAAGTTGAAATATTGTCAATTTGAACAAAGCCAGTGTTGGGAAGATGAGTAAGAGAATATTTTTCCCATTGAAACCAGAACAAACAAACAGGCTAAAAATATGCAGGGGCCCACACCACACTGCAATGTAGGCCTTTAGATTATAGCAGCATAAACCAGTATAACTAAGCAGATGTCAGAAAGGAAACAACCAAATGTCGGTCAACTTGAACACACACGCAGACAGCCACAACAAAGCTCCACCGCGGAGAGCACGAAATGAGAGAGAGCAAATCACCAAGTCGGGACAATACAATGACTGCATCAATAATATTTAGCGTTATGAAGTTATATGATCAGTTACATCATTTTCAGTAACCTGTACTGCTTTCAACAAGGGATGACACAGAGACAGTGAAACCAAAGAATTACAATTGATCAGAACTGACATGTGGAAAAAAAACAACAAATAAACATCAACATATGTAAGTCTTTTGTTTTTTTGGTCTCACACAAAAATCTGTAGATTTGGTTAATATATCTCAAATGGGCGATAACCATGCTTCTAAATGTTTTCTTTCATCATTCTAACATTTTTTTTATGAATCACACAGACACCTGTAGCATATCGGCAACCGGTTGCCAGCATAGTCTTGTTACCACTGACTTGCCCATACAAACTCCTCGTCTCAGACATCCAGGTCGAGAGGGAGTGTGATGGATTAGATCAGAGCTCAGAGAGAACAGACAGGGATGGTGAAAGATTAGCTGTCATCCTTCAAAAGATCAGAGAGGACACGCGTACCAACTGTTCTATACTGTTCTGAACACAAACGACCCAATTTAAAGATGGCCTGTAACTGTTCTACAATATTTTGTGATGGGGAAATATTACCTTTTTACACATGGGAGGGTGAGTGTGATTAACAAATGGGCTATAATTGACATTGCCTTTTACAAACGTATTTAGTATTTTTAAATTCTACTTTACAGTGTCTAAAATGGCAATTTGCCATTTTGTCCACCCACCAATGTCCACCAAAGACCACTCAGCTGCTTTATTGCGTCTCACAAAGCAATGAGGTCTGAGCCTTTAAAAACGTGGGTTACCTAATTAAATCAATCTTTGTGCAACAGTAAGGACAGAGCAAGCAAAGAGACTGAAAACCAAATGAGGAGAGAGCCCAAGAAAGAGAAAAAGTAATAACCAAACTAAATACTTGAATGCATTGGTTTCAGACTTGTTTTTGTTCACACACACCCACACACGCACACACACACACACACACATTTAAACACTTACATGCATTGGTGACTGCGAAGCTGTTGGCAGTCTCTATATTGTCGACATGTGGAACCAGGTTAAAGGGAGCTTCCGTAGCATTAGGGCTGGTGTTGTGAAGGAAGATAGCAAGTCGAAATGCTGTATACTCCTGATCAGTATTCCTAATGAACAATCCACCTAGAGAGAGGGAAAAAGAGAGAGGCCAAGGAGGAAAGGAGCATGATGGAGAGGAGAGGAAGTGAGTTATTGTAGAGCAAAGGGGTGGGAGTGGGGGTGAGGGGTGGTGATGTGGTGAGAGAGGGGGTGAGAGATGGGAATAAGGTGAGTAATGTGGGGATAGAAAGATAGATGAAGAGGGTAGAGAAAAACAGAGGGGGAAACAGAGAGAAGAAAGCCAAGATCTTCATTAGCCTGGTTATAAAAGGTAATTTGTCTTTCAGCACATCCTCCCTCTTTGTCTACACGCACAAACATGAACACAAGCGCACACTTGTGGATGCTCACACTGCACATTTCATTGATGAAATCTGAGAAGGACAGAGAGGAGAGAGAGAGGAGACAAAGAGAAAAGAGAAACAACTAAGCTGACAGGAAAGCCGTCAAAGAGATAATGAGTCCGAGAGAATATAAAAGAAAACAGACGATGGAGGCTGGATCACATAGTGTCAGTAAAATAAAGGAGGGGCATGGGCCAAGCTATAAAAAAGAAGCCAAAGGCTAAATGTCACTGGCTTTTAGAATGAGACCATCCACCTATACAGGTAAAGATGAGAAAGGAAAGGCATAAAAGAGATGATAAGAAACAACTAAGCTTGTGGTATAGAGTAGAAGGGAAAAAAGCAAAATGATCAATAAGGATTGATAAAAATTTTGGAAATTTGTAGGAAGGTGACAGAAAGATGAAAAAGATAACAGGTCAGTAACCCAACTCATTAGACACCATGTGATCTTTTTCAAAAAAACTGGTTCTGCCCACAGACGGATCTCTCATATTAAATAGAAGTGAGCATGGAGAAGATTTTCTTACAGGATGAATGTGAAAACAACCTTCTAACTCTGCACAGTGAAGCACAAACATCCAGAAGGATGCAACAAGAAGCACACAAACACGCATTCTGAAGTGCTGCAAGACTGAAACTGAGGCTTTGGTTTCTGAACATTCACTAGGTACTATGGAGATGTAAACTGCAAGAAAACATAAAATGTCATATTATTGTTATGTGCATATTATAGTTTTTATCGTTGTATGAACAGAATAGTCCTTTTTTATTTATTGTTGTAGCATAGCACTTATCATTATGTTTGAAATGCTAATCTAATCGATTGTTCAAGTTTGCTTCATGGGCTAAAATTAACTAATGAGACTTAAGGTCAGAGTCAGTTCAACTTAACTGGATCACACTGGCAGACTGAGGAGCCTTGACATTGCTCTGGGAAGAAGTAATAAAGGNGACACAGGAGGAGTCAGGTGGATGAGTGCATATTGACTGAAGCAACTGTCATTACAACAGGTCACTAAACTGTGTGTGTGTCTGCATGTGTCTTGTTCATCCTGAAAGGTTCGGATTTTACCAGGTTTAACACTTTTTCTCTTAGAAATAGTTTAAGTAAAGCCTTGTGTTAAGACACACATATAAATACACACAGCTTTGACAGCTGGAGTACATGTGGGCCATGTGCTAATCTCACAAAGTATTTTGCACTAACGGGTAAATTCCCCAAACTGTGACTAAGAATTTTTTATATTACAAGACATTGCCTTGTTTGTAACTGAAAATTGCCAATATATTGCTCAAGGACTAAAAAAGGTGATTTGCATTTTAAGGTGGAATTCCACCTTACAGCTCACGCATTCATACACATACACTTCATCCAGATGAGTCTAGATATGTCCAAACATGACATGGTGTTGCGCCAGTTTCTCAAAGAAATTTCGTCTGTCAGTCTCTCTCCTGCACACACACACACGCACACACACTCACACACACACGTGCAACTGTCAGTGCTTCCACTGACACTTCACTTGTGTGCAATGCAGAGATATGCAAATGAATCCTCAAGTGAACCGGAGAGCCAAGTGAATGGTCCTGTATGTGAGTGTTTAAGGATGCGAGAGGGAGGGAAGGAAAGAGTGGCTGCCTGTGCTTCTGTGTGATGACATAGACTTTACATATGTGTGCATGCAAGCATGTTCACTCTGTGCATGTTTTCTTGCCTGTGCAGATGTCTGCACCCACATGCAACTGAATGTCATATACATTGTGTGCATTCTTGACTGCATGTGCACCATGCAGATGCATGCTTGTTTGAAGAGCAGTGCAGATATGTGTGTGCCAAGCAGAAAATGTTTAGCGCATTAAGTTTATTGGCAGCTGTAGGGAGACAGAGTCAAGGAGCCGAATCTCATTATAGGACCTCCCAGCTGCCCCCCACAACGAGTGATGCAGTGCATTCATTATCACACACACATGCCTACTTGTGTTTAAGAAAGAGGGGATAAAGCGATTCCATGCATGTGTGGTCCACATGCACTGATCAGACCAATGATGATCCAGAATTTGTTAACTTTATCTCTGATGTGTTAGGATGGTTGAAAGGCAGCTTTATCTCGCACTAACACGGGTTAACTGCAAAAGGGCAGAGAGAGAGAGTTAGAGAGAGAGACAGAGAGAGAGAGAGAGAGAGAGAGAGAGAGAGAGAGAGAGAGAATACTGCAGTGTCTAAACACTGAAGAAGACTAGAAGGGAACAAAGCTCGCTGAAACATTCATGAGCCAAGAACAGCTTTTAAAATACATCCAAATCCAGTAAGGATGCTGGATGGACGGAGTGAAAAAAATTCAGTGTGAATTTACAAACCTTACGAGTCACAACAGAGAAGAGGAATGTCTTGTCATTAAGAAGCAAGTGGAAAAGGATGCGCCACAGAGAAATTGTTTCTATAGTTGTGTGTTCTTGCACCCAATCATTCTCGAGTGATTTTCTTGCATTTACCAGTGAGCACCCCCTCCCGTTTTTTTTTCCGCGGTGAATACTGCCCGCTAAACATCCACTAATACTCGGTGTAGTGTGTCAGATCAGTGTGGTGTGTCCGTGCGTAAAAACAGTAATCCTCCAACTCACCTATCTGCACTGAGCTGGGGAAAGCCCCTGTCGCCAGCCCCCAAAGGGCGGAATACACCCCGAGAAAGTGCCAAGAAAAAATAATAATCCTCATTTTTTTCTTTCCTTCGATCCCTTCAGAAACTGTTGAGAGACATCGAGAGAGGGGTGAGATGCGAAAGAGAGAAAAAGGCGTCAAGAAAAGGGAAAAGGGAAGAAAGATGAAAAGAGGCTTTATCCCCCGGTTTTCCACAGTGGTATTCCTATTCCATGGTGGGTTCGCTGGTTTCTTCCCCTGCAGTGTCCGCTCGGGAGAGAGCTGCGTGTCCGGTGCACATGTAAAGACGGGGAGAGAGAAAGAGTGGGGAAACTCGCTAGAATGATTGGCGAGCCGGGAGAACAGTCTGCATGGAAGAACTGGACATGCGCGCCCGTCTCTCTCTCTTCCTCTCTCTCCTACACACCCTTCCCTATTCTTTCTTTCTTTCTTTCTTTCTTTCTTTCTTTCTTTCTTTCTTTCTTTCTTTCTTCCTCCCTCCCACGTTTACTTCCCTGAGTCTACTTTGATTTGCTCTAACGCTGTCGCTGTTGATAAGGCTTTGCTGGCTCGTGCGTGCATGTGTGTTTGCGCGCACACACTTGTAGTCGTGGAACCTGTCCATGGACGCTCGACAGAATTTAACCAAAAATCATTTGTTATCGTTCACTAACTGATCTGTGTTTGAAATAGTAATGCGTTTGAGCATGAAATAAGGTATGCAAGAGAAAACGCTTCACCTGGAAGAAGGGATGAGACGTGATTGCTGCTGATTTGTTGAGTTTTGATTAGTGAGGCAGCACAAGTGAGAATGAGTGAATGAGAGACCTTGTGCTTGCACCAAATTACTGCAATTGCATTCCAAAGCCAATCCATCCCTATACACTCCTTTGTCAGAGCAGACTATGGTGTCCCAGCAAGGCGGCAGCCTTTAGGTCAGCTGACAGAGGGAAACCTCAGGCCGCCTTCAGCTGTGGGACGCTGATGGCGCCCTGGGGACCTGCTAAAAATGTCGTTATTTCAACGTAACGACAAGTACAACGTAATGAGAGCAAACATCTGGGCACGGAAAGAAAAGAACAAACAAACAAACACACACTCTAGAAAAAGACAGCGCGATCATTCAGCGACATGCACTGATAAAAGACTGAAATAATGAGATGTTCTGACTAGCTTAAAGTACTATAATAAAACGGTAGAAAAGGGGAATCATAGCCCGGAGTACATTCTGTTAGAGTGCGCTATATTACAGCCGTATCCTATTCAGAGTCGTTTAATCAAGCCTGCCGGTAGCAGGTCGGTAAAACTGACAGACGGTCTGGGATCGCGTAGTTACACGGTGGAGAGCACAGTTTCATTTTTCCAGATGGCAAAACGAAAGGGATGCTTCACGGCATGTCCCGGTGAAAGATGCGCTCTGTCCATCTCTGAAAGGGTTTTCCCGGTCGGCTGCAGAGCATGTGAGTAAATTAAATAGTGTGGGGAAAATGCGTGTTCAACGTTTCTGACACTTTTCACAAGGCTACACATTCCTATGAATCAGAATCTTTGTGTACTTGAATTGTCCCAATTCTCCATCCATAACAGATGAGTATGGGATGTGTATGACTTTACACATCTGCTGCCCAAAGACAGATCTGCTTCAATGCGCTTGAATGGATCAGCGTGCACGGTGTGTTCGCCTGTATAAAAGACTGAGTATGGAATGCACAATAAGATACACATGCTATAGGTTGAGATGTATTCAAAATCCTTTAAACCAAGCCAGCATCCAGTCTGTTTAAACTTTTCCAGCGTCTAGTATCCCCACCATACCGTCTCTATCCATGGTGCTGAAGTCATACTGCTGCAGACAGACTGCAGGATGAAGATGAGAACTGGCTCTCCGCTGCTCTCACAGCATGTGCCACTGACAGCACAGTGTTTATAGGTAATTCTGAAAACACTCACCACACCAGGAGATAAGGCTGATTAGTTGCTTCCCTCTGGACAAAGTTGCACCATTTAGTAAAATCATCTATTGCTGCAAAGTGTCACTTTCACCTTGCCTCGGTGGGACGTTAACGTGTTGGCCTATGGCCCACACTTAACATCTAGTTACATTCTCTGGCATCTCAACCGATCTAAATATGCACCTTTCAATAATTCTTTTAGTAAAATTCTCTGCACCCAACCAGTAAAAGTTCGTATGGACTGAGTCATAGATACAGACAGTTAACTCAGATATACAGTTTAATTACTTCTTTGCTATTTATTATATACTTAATAATGTAACTGCCATTTATAACAAAGTTCTTGCAGTGCCACTGTACTTTGTGTGGTTTTTTACAACTGAATGTGCAAGACACAGTTGAGTTAAAATAAAGTAATTTTCTGGAACTTTTCTTAGTGGACCAGGGTTAAGCCATGTGTAAACTAATTAGTTTGATGGTAATGATGATTCATTGCAGCTTATTTTGAGGCCACAATCACTCTAGATGTAAAATTCTGTTCCGTGAATGCTAACAGAATGTGATAATGATGTCACTTAAAGTGATTTTTCATTGTGTGGGACCTTGGGTTTTACTGTGAGTGGGCTATGCATACATAGGGTGTAAATGGTGTTAATGATAATGGCACAGTAAAGCAGTTATGGTTATTTTTCTTCCCTCTGTTAAATTATATAAGCCTAATGGCACACTTATACGCATACACATGTACACACTACATTACCTTTGTGAATTGCCCCCCATGGAAACCTGTCATAGTAGCGCCACTTGTTTGGAGTTGAAAAGGATCTGTGCCACATATCTTGCTACAGCTTCACATGATACAATGAAAAGGCCTCTTACATCAGTGGCTTCTAGAAAACATATCTATCACAAACTCTCAGCCGTTTCCTTCATTTGTAATATATTAAACATGAAAACAAAACCAATTAATAAAGTTGTGTCCCAGGTCAGCAAAGAATCCAAAAGCAAGCAATGGATGTAGTATGATGCTCAAAGTGTTGGTTCACTGTTTTCTATCTCATATGCATGTGTGTAACCAACGGAAAAAGCTATTACTTGTACTAGTGGTTTAGGATTATTTTTTGTCTGTAAACGTTCAGATTCATTTTGGTTATTTTCAAAGATTAGGGGCACATGTCTTCATTCATGTAACAATATAGATTGCCATAGAGTCATAGAGTCTATGTCTTAAAACATAGACCATAGAGTCTATGATCTATGTTTGGTGGTTAAATGTTGATCTATGGCATAGGCCAACATTTAACCACAGGGTCTGGGAAGTGAAACTTATATGGAAGTGTCTTAAAGTGCAACATCATGATGGTCCTTTGGCTCTGGTAGAATCCCATTCAAAAATGGTCAAGTCTCTTATGACATACTAAGCCAATGATTGTTTTCCACAAGTAATGATGATGCCATTAGCTAAATTCACTTCTTTTGATCCACAAGCTTTTTTAAAATGCAGTGGTGTGGTGGTACTTTTGAAAAAAAAGGATTCTCATGTCTCTTCAGGATCTCGATGAGATGCACCCCTCGCTGCTCACCGTCAGTGATGAAATAAAACATACCTGTGCTTTACTGCATAGAAACAATACTTTTAAATATTTTAACAGGATTTTTTTAAAGAATGGGATTGTAAGGAATTAAGTGAAAGATTCAAGCAATCAGCCAAGCGAACAATAACCAAACAATATTTGTTTAACACACTAGCACACAACCTGTGCAGGTGCTGTCGATGCACTTGGGAAACTGTATTTTGTTGAAATGTTGAAACACTGCATCTCTAGTGCTCCTCATTTTGTTCCGCTGACGTTTTTCCACTGCATCGAAAATGCGTAAAATCCATCACAACCGAGGGGCACATTATCAATGCAATCCCATGACATAAAACGTTAGGGATAAAATAGATTTGTTGAACCCAGCATACACTATTCTTTTGTTGCTTAGATCACACTCTATGTATGCTTTAGTCAGATGTATGTATCTATGACAGGTGTATGTTCATCTCGTTCCTCCTATCCTCTCTCTTCTCTCTTTTCTGTCTGTACCCGGCCAGGCCTTAGCCGGATGGGTCCCTCCGTTTTTCCTTGCCACCCTCATGCCTTTATGCTTGCTCTGGGGGTCTCAGGCTGGGTTCCAGGCCAGGTTTTGTAAAGCGTCTGGAGACCATTAGTATTATTATTGACATTATTATTATTGAATTGAATTGAATTCAGCTAGAGCACCCGTTTAGTGCTTCACTGTGCTGCTTCAAACAATGCCACTGCTTATGTATAACATTACACTGTTTAAGCGAACTGTACTTATTTGACTAAGCAAGAGTTTTAGGTGATAAAAGTAAGGCAGGGATGGTTTACTGTAATGTCACCAAGAAATCCTCAGTGTGAATTTTGTGTGAGAGTAGCAAATAGAAAGAAAGAAAAAATCGAAGTAATATTTAGTGAAACAACACTTGGAAAAATATGTATATGGACAGAGACAATAGGCTTTCTGTATGTTTCTATTCTTCCTGCATAGCAGCAAATCAATGTGTCACAGTAGAAGAATATTACTCCACCTCCCATATCTTGTGACACATATAACCTATATATCTGTATCCAGTATCTAAATCCATTTATCCATATGCCTCCCAGGCTTTCCTTTTGTCTGCTGGATTGAAGTCAATTACTTAGTTCACAGTCAATATACCACCTTGGTAATAAAGACCCATCAAGACAGAATCCTATAGGCATGTGGTAATGGACACACTTATGTTAACTTTCCACTCCCAGCATAATGGTTTACATTAAGACTATGATAACAAGGTGAAAATCTTTACTTCTCAAATTGGATATTACAAAATCTCATGAGCTTCCACATTTAGCCCCATGTCATGTTGCCTAAAGTCTTTTTTTCGGATTAAGATTATAATCATTATAGCAGTACAGCAGTACAAAAATGAACAAGCCCAGTTTCTACCGGCCAAAAATGTCAAGGCCTTTCTGGCTTAATGCCAGCATCTCAGCTGCTTTCAAGTTGTCTGGCTAAAACAACTCATTTTGTCAGAGGGTCAGAAAAAAATGGAAGGAATATTCATCAAATCCTTACTTTACTCACAAGTTGTTCTACTACTACCAGCTCACTTACACACTCAGGCATAGATGGCATCGATTTGGGCTTCAGTTTCTTGGCCAAGGACACTTCAACACATGGACAGGAGGGGCCATGAATCAAAGGGTGAACCATGTCATTAGTAGACAACCTACAAACTGTAAATCAAACAGAAAGGAGCAAGTGAGACAGTGAACTTTTAAATTAACGCTCCTGTTATGTTCGTCTCTCTGTCTCTCTCTTCCTCTATTTGTCTCCCTCTCTTTCTGTCTGTCTGTCTCTTCATAACAAGCTGTAAGTTGTGTTGGTGCCAGCAGACTTCCTGCCAACTCCTGCCTGAAAGGTTACAAGAATAACCCTCCTCCCTTCCACTTTCATCTCTGGTTATTCATCCATCCATCCTTTTTCCCTTTCTCACTCTCCATCCCCGGCATGTGATGACTCATCAATCTAAATGTCCTCTTCCTCCTCCCCATCACCTCCTCCTCCTTGCCCACCGTCCTCATACTCTTCTTCCTACAGCTTCTCTGCCTTATCCCCCACCTAAGCCATGTACCCTATGACTCATCCCCTTAACTGCATTCCTCCAACTTTCCACTTCCCTCTTTTAACCCAAGCAAAATACTTTCTTTTTTTCTTATTTTTGAATGGAAAATATCTTTTTTGTTACACCTCCACCTCCAGCAGTACCAGCAGTACCAGCAGAAGCAGCAGCAGCAGCAGCAGCTATCTAGTACCATATTGGAAACAGACAAAAGAACATTAGCAGATACGAATCAATTGATGGTGTTACACGGTGAGGTTGCAGCTGGGGACTCATCGCATTACTCTAAGTAAGGTGAGGATCAATGCAAGTCAATGGCAGCTGGTGAACAATGCATTTATAACATGCCATGGCTATTGTTCAGCCCCTCTGACTTCAGGCTGATTCCTTTACTGAAAAGATGGATGTTTAGTAATGAACAGAAGGCAGTGGGCATGTAACATAGTCATGGTTGTTGTTTTTCTCATTGTCATGCAAATCCATGCTGCTCCATGCCAGTTCAGAACATTTTTTATCCACAACTTTCCTGGAACTGGGTAAAATACAATTCTATATTCTGTGAAAAGCATGCTTTGATGGCCCTTGCGGTTTAGGAAAATCAATAAAAAAATTTCCAGTCCAAATAAATGTGTCAACAGCTCATGGCAACGTGTTCTGAAGCAGTGCAAGGCTAAAGAAGAAGCTCGCATCATGTAGTTTCACAAAACTTTAAAGAGCTTTGAAGGTGTTTGTGGAACACACTGATGTGTGACTGAAGTAGTGTGCTCATTATGGTTACAGACTGTCTCTCTCAGATCTGTGAAATTACAGCCCTCTGTGCCAGTAAACCGTGACTTGTAAATAAATGGTATTATGGTTTGATTCAGTGACAGAGTGGCAGTGCGCCGCATCAATATGACTACCGGCAAGAATAAACGTCAGGCTAAATTACGGGCAGCTACATGGAGCTGTGAGGTAGCTAGTAATTCGGAGGTAAAAGCCACACATTTGAGCTCATTATTATCTTAACAATACAGTCCATTGTTGTTTTTAAGGAGTGACATTGTCTAATGTGTGAAGAACATTTTTAGATGAATTAACACATGCATGCGTGGTTTTGTGTGCATAGACGGCGCATATACAGACTAACATATACACACTGGATTCCCCAGACAAATTTTGACTATATATTACATAAATCCAGACAACTTCAAAGTAAAATACTCAGGCTGGGGGCAGAATTTACAAGCTGCAGATTGCGGTGCTCCGAAAGGCGTCGAGTTGTCGATGAAATAACAATACAATAGAAATAACAATCTAACAAAATCATTCATCTAATAAGGGAGCAGTGCATTCTTTCAACTGCTTATCATCTGTGCATGAAAAGTGTGCAAAAGTCTAGCAAAGCGTTTGCCTGTAGGTAGTGTTACTTCTGTAGAATGTATTCTGTACATAGTGATAAATTAAGGTATGACCAAAAACAAGCCTCAGCACAGAAAAGGGACTGCTGAATCATGCTTAAAGGCTAAATTGTTCCTCTACCAGAAAAAAACTGTTTATTTATTACATCCAATTACAATGAGTTGTTGTAACTATGTAACTATCTAACTCCAATAATATAACTTTTGGGAAAGCGTGGCAGAGGTAAATATGAATGTACAAGAGCTCATGGAAGACTCTCAGCAAGTTGCTCTCAAACTGTTGCCTACTGCTGACGAACACCTGGCTGAGAACTGAATGGTAAATTTAATGTCCTAACACTGTCCAATCCACTTAAATGGATGTCACTTTGAGTAAGAATACTGTATAACATGTGCCCCTCCTCCCTCTTCTTGTGAGTATCTCTGGCCTGGAGTTGTGTGTTTCCTGTGGAGCTCTATACTACATCTGTTGTCATGGTCTCATCAGCCTGCCCAGTCTTCATGGCCTCCTGCAGTTTTCCACTCCTACCTGAATGAACAATTCTCCAACCTGCCTGTGATTCCTCTTACATTTTCAAACTGTCATGTAACATCATCAGTTTGTATCATAA
>JASGAT010380438.1:0-10724 GCA_030220025.1 Chelon auratus
GTCAGTGGTCATAATGTTGTGGCTGATCGGTGTAAAGTAATTAGAACTTATAATGTCTTCCAGCATTAGTGCATTTGTATTACTAGTCCAATAATGTTATATAATAATATGTTTTTCTGAATAGTTTGATACTGATATTTTCCTGATTACAAAGTTGAATGCAAATCTTAACACGGCTCAGCTTTTACTTAAAACATTTTTAAACAACTGCTTCAACCTCCAAAAACGTCCAAAAAAACATGATGCTTATTTTCCATGAATTACTAAAAATTATCGAAATGAAAAAAATGTTTAAAAAAGTGCTTTATCGACTAATCCTCTCACAGGAGACAGCTGCTCTGCGTCCATGCACTCTGCACTGAAGCTAATCAGAGCTTAAACAAACAACATGAAAACAAAATGTCATTTATGAGTCACATGCTCACCGCGGACGAAAACAAAGCCGTGCAGTTGTGCACTGTTGACTACCTGAAGTTTAAAGCATCGGACGGAGCCCATTGTTGTCGCCTGATTGCTCGCTGCGTGTTTTTCAGGAAGTCTTATCAGGCGGAGGAAAAACTGAATGAGCACCTCGGACTGTAGCTCCTCCGGATCACATGCTGCCGGACCAGAATTAAATGATTTCCATTATTACACCGAGAGTTATTGCTCCCCTCTCGTACGGCTCCGGCTCAAGCCAAGATTACTATTTCTGGCAATGTTTGCCTCAGGAAGGAACTTTCGCAGATTTAATGGGACCTGGGCCATTGTACACTGCCTTCTGTATGGCACGCTGCCATCATTTCCACAGAGAGAGGAGAGAGAAAAAGAACCGAGGGAGACGTCTAAAGGCAATTCAAAACAAGGCCGTCCCGTTTATGTGACCCCGAACACATCCAATATGTTTCAGACACTGAACTCTGTCCGATGGTTTTTTTTTTTGAGTTGCACGTAGGAGGTCAAAGGTCAACGCCTGACCTGCTTTTATGAGCGGGCGGATTATTTTTAATGAAGCATCTCTGGCGGCATGTTCTCGGGAATGAAATGCTCCGGTATTGTTCCGGACAAAAGTATTTATATTATTCGATAAGAGCTGCAGAGATCAAGTGCTCATTATATAGAAAGTCATTTGTTATATATTTTATCGTCTAATCATTATAAATGATGTATTAACCAACTGTAAGATACAGGTTCGCTTGTAGTTCACAGTTTACAGACCTAAACTCTTTTGACTCTAATGCTTAAGCTACAAAAATATATATATATACACATATTTTATTAATCTGAAGAGAAAGAGAACAGAATAAGTTAAAGTGAAACAAGAATGCATTATACTATATGATAGCATTTCATAGTCATACTAAAAGCATAGAGAAATTGCAAAAATCCAACTTTAATTCAATACTTTCTATTTCATATTCTGGATAAGATGTTTATATATATATCACATATAATCTAATGAGTCACGACAATTACTGTAACTTATATGAACTGCCCATTCTCCGTGTTGTCTTAATGCGCCACCATTAATACATTAATAAACATGATCGTTTTGAGACTTAAATACTGCATCACAACACGTCCAGCTCTAGTTTAAAGCTAATTCATAGAGGTTAATTAACAGAACGCTGATTATTCCCACAGACATCATGTTAAATATTAATGAGCACACGAAGGCCTTGAATGTACAAGCAGCTCCCCCCAGTGACTAAATGTTCCCTCTTCTTCTCCTTCTTCTACAAATGTGGTTTTTCGTCTAAAAATAGATTTAAAATCAGTCCATCTTGACGTTTGTAAACAAAGAAATGCTTCAGCTGCCAGCGTTGGATTCTCCGCTATTTATAAAATTAACATTGAGGATATTTCTTTGCAGTTAAAGATGTCACATTTGTCTTTTTTTTTTTATTGTTTTCTGACGTTTTATAGACCAAATATCTAATCCTTGAGCAAACTAACAATTCAAATAAGTAGGATTTTGTTTTTTGTTGTCTGAATATGACATATTTTTAAATATTGTGACGGCAAACTCACATTAAGCAGGTGAAATTTGTCTTTCTATGCAACTTGAACACAGCCATAAGGCACTTTACTGAACTACATTTCAGATGACGTTGTATTCACCCTAAAATTATTCTATAAATTTAGATTGAGAATGTAAAATATAACCAACAAATAAATTATGATGTGTTAATACGTGTTAGGGTGAGTGGTTATTACTGGCTGCAGCTATAAACTGACGGACACTAAGACATTGATGCAACAGTCGTGCATTGTAACATGTTTTCTTCTCATATTTCCTGCAAACCAAACTGTACTTAATCAAAAGCAGTTAAGTATTTTTAGAAAAATGAGCTCAAAGTAAAGTAAAAGTATCAGTTACACGACAAATTGTTTCTGTGCAGCATTAAACTGTGTTTTCTATCGTTCGTTATATCATGATATGTTTATCAAGTTACTGCCGTCGGGGAGATGTAG
Source organism: Chelon auratus (assembly GCA_030220025.1). Classification (NCBI taxonomy): domain Eukaryota; kingdom Metazoa; phylum Chordata; class Actinopteri; order Mugiliformes; family Mugilidae; genus Chelon; species Chelon auratus. The sequence goes on from JASGAT010380438.1 coordinate 2,455, forward strand.
TAAAATAAGAAAGCTTTAAATGTTAGTCTTTAAACAATAGATTTGTTTCATTTATTTATCACGTTTTATCGACCGTGTCATTAATCATTAATGTGCAGACTGATAATCTGATTATGCAGGAAAACACTTCAGGTCATTTTTAACTTCTCTGACTGTGACGGGTTTGTAATTTCATAAAGGCAAACTCACATTTAGCCGCTTAATTTTGTCTTTGAATGCACCCCCCGTGTCAGTTCAGCAAAATAACGAAATACCATTTTAAGGTAATTGCGCTCAAAATATAATTAAAAACACTTAATTTCCAAACTTACTTTGGTGAATGATTAACTGTGAAGTAAACTGCTGTATCATTTTTATATCATGATAGATTTTTAAAAGTAACGGCAGCGGTCAGACAAATGAGAAGTACAGTGTGTCACCCTGAAATGTGGTTAAAGTTAAAGCAGAATACTTTTAAAATACCAAAGTACATGCAACTGAGTGTATTTACTGCATTAGATCTGAGTACTTCTTGTTGAGACTGAAAAATAGCAGACACAGACAAATACGACCTGATAATCCTGATGATGGAGACATGAAGTAAATGTTTTATTTTGAATTTAAGTATTTAAAGGCCTCTAATGACCTGCTGATTACCCAAGAGAGTAAGTTTTGTTTAACCGCTCTTCAAAATAAAGGTCCAATAAGGCAGCTACTTAAAATGAATTCACTGAATCCAGATCAATGAGGATGACTGAGGAGAATAAATCCCACTACAGCCGCACGTTTCCTTTTGTGGTAGCGGGCTTCTCACTCTTTTCCTCTGCACAGTCCAGCGCTGAAAACATTAAGTGGTCATTAGCTGGACATTGGAGTGGTAGACTAATCACACTCACCACAGGCTGCCCTCTGCTGTAAACAACCTAAGGGGCTGCTTTAATGGAAGCTTTTAAATATGACGGTGACTCTGTGCCCTTGAGCAAAACCGTGTGTTTACACTAAAACAGATTAAAGCTGTGCAGAGGTTCAGGGCCCTCTGCAGCTCCAGTGTGCAAATGTACACACGGTTAAATCACATGTACTGTAAGCAGAGCCGAATACTGCTGGAGAAGAGACTAATGGAAACACAAAAGGTCATAATAACAAACCATTAGGCTTAATGCTGCTCCTCCAGCACGGTGGCAGGACGCCACGGGGAGCATAAACCGCTGCAGAAGTGCATCACAACATGCGGCCGTTTCTGTCGCATCTGTGTGAAATATTTATTTTTAATTGTGGAAGCGGATGCCGCTTCCGCTCTTTACTTATTTCATCAATAAAAGAGGAGATTTGAGTCAGCGAAGATGGAAAACTTTTTATATCTGGTTTGACATCTTGGATAATTGTGACTGAAAAAAAAAATGTCTCCTGAATGTGCATCTGTGTCCCCGCAGACTTACTTTGTATAGCAATCTTTCTGCAGATGCACTGAGGGCAGTTTGATGCAGAGCAGAGCATCTCGGCCTGCAGCTTTTCTGCGTCACATCTCGGGTCAAACCAGCCAACTGCTGTTTAACGCTGCAATGGAAAAATATGATTCATCAACCGAGAAACTTCCAAGCAGCCGAAGGACCGTTTAAACACGACAGATGTGACGCAGCAACTAAAAGGTGTGGCTATCAAGGCTTTATTTATGCACATCTATCTATCTATGTTATTTTTTTATTGTGGGTTTTTCTGCAGTTTGTCTCAGGGGAAGGACACACACACACACACACCGGGGACAAATTTGTCCAGAAAGCAGCTACTGGAAATGTTTTTTCCACGCTGTCCCAGGAGAGTCTTTATTGCTTCTTTGGCTTTTTATTTTTTTTTATATTTTTATTTTTATGTCCGTAGCTGTAGCTCGTGATCTAGCAGCTGGACTATAAACTATATAAAGTTTCTCTCACACTAAATTAGATTTTACATATGTTTCTTTATGCAAAAAAACGTGTAAAAATGTCCCCTAAAAGAAAACCAACCTCCATATACTTTTGTTCTATCTTTACTCTTTTTTTATTCAACAATATATTTACAAAGGAGTTATTTTATGTTATGACGTAAATGTTTCTGCACTGTAGACAGCGTGATGTAAAGTCATATTACTTTTATATCAGTACATTGTCATGGTAGCAGGTCATAAGTGAAACCAGCCTCTCACAGTAAAGATGAGGTTTCTATTTTCAGCTGAATGATGCCATCTAGTGGCCAAATCCTGCTTCACAGAGACAGACACGACGCTATTACTGGTGTCATATGGACAAGCCTCCCTTTTTGGAGACAAACTATTTCAAATGCTAAGTAGGTTACATTAATAAATAAATGTAAACCCACCAGTTGCTGGGTGGTGCCTCTCAGAGCTCCTGACACAGCCTCAGTTCTTGGTCACATGTTGGAAACACTCCTTTCAGATCCTCCTCCATGTCGACGTCTCTGCAGATTTGTCAGCTTCAGTCTCCCTTTCACACAGACATCTTCTACTGCATCCACATCCTCTGACTTCTCTCAGCTGTTCATTCATTAATTCATTCATTCATTTTCTGTAACTGCTTGTCCTCTGGAGGGTCATGGGGGCGCTGGAGCCTATCCCAGCTGTCATTGGGCAAGAGATGGGGTACACTCTGGACCGGTCGGCAGTCTATCACAGGACTAACACAGAGAGACAGACAACCATTCACACTCAAGCCAGAGTACCCGGAGAGAACCCACGCAGACACAGGGAGAACATGCAAACTCCACACAGTCGGCCGATGGATTTGAACCCAGAACCTTCTTCAGAGACCATCAAATTGCATCAAAATAACTTCACAGCATAATTAAAATAAATGACCAAATATAAAAACCTTACCAAATCAAGTGGCACAGTCAGTTAAGCGCTGATGCCTCACAGCAAGAAGGGTCTGGGTTTGAATCCATCAAATCTGACTGGGGCCTTCCTGTGTGGAGTTAACATGTTCTCCCTGTGTCTGCGTGGGTTCTCTCTGGGTTCTCCCACCGTCCAAAGACATGCTGGTTAGGTTAACTGGTGATTCTACGTTGGCCGTAGGTGTGAGTGTGAATGGTTGTCTGTCTCTCTGTGTTAGCCCTGTGATGGACTGGAGACCTGTCCAGGGTGTACCCCGCCTCTCGCCCAGTGACAGCTGGGACAGGCTCCAGCCCCCCCCCCGACCCTCCAGAGGACAAGCAGTGACAGAGAATGAATGAATGAATGAACCTTACCAAATCAAAACAACTAGTTATTAATGATTTTAGTTTTCTAGTTATTTAACTAAATCTGCCGTGACGATCATCATTCTCAGTGTGGTCTTAACCCAGTTAACTAACAAATAAATCAGTGTGCACGCGGTCAGTTAACACCTTGATCCTGTTGCACGAAGCCGGACGCGTGCACACGTCCCTGGGGATTCCTTTCTTCAACCTCTGACCTCCCTCCATTACGGCGGTCTTCAAGGAAGGGGTATCAGCTGGACCCAGGAAGTGAAAGCAGGTGTCAGCTGCTGGTGTTGCTGACATTAGACGCTTCTACTGACACCTTTTCTTCACTTCGGTGTCAGATTTCGTTGCGTTTCCCTCACAGATTCATCTCTTCTCGCCAAACACGAGCAAACGTGTTCACGATGAACGCCTGCATGTTGTGGGTCAGTGAGTGGAACGCGTGTTTTACTTTGAAGCAGTTAAAAGCAATAATTTTACAGATTGTCTTTTCCGTTTAAGCAATTTAAGATCAGATTTTGATTACTGGAGTAAATGTGGTCATTTGAAAAGCAGAAAAAACAAGTTGCAACCTGAGAATATTTAGCATTAGTCTTTGAATTACCATTAGATGAAATCTCCTGACCATAACTTTCTTCAAAGGCCTTAATAAAAGAAATGCTGTTACGACATTTAACAAGTGAGATTTAATGGCAGTTCCCTTTTTTTTTTTGTTTCTTACTGTGCGTTACAACCAACGCCTCGGACAGCTCGACGGGGAAGGAGAAGCAGGACTTACAATAACAAGTGCAAATCACTTGGTGCCGATCTCTGACCTCCTCATACACGGCCCCCCTGTTCAAATAAAGCGACGGGTCATAGATCAGATATACAGACATTTCTTTAAAAGAACTTAAACTTACATTAAATTCAGAAAGATCAAGAGGATGGCTGTGAAGTTTGATTCCTAGAGAAATCTGGAGCAAGTGAATTCAGTGCACATACGTTTCCATATTTTGGCACAACTGATCGAACCACACAGTCATCAACCTTTATAAAAATCAAAAAAAAACAACAAAAAAACAAAACATTTGGATCCCATCCCGAAAAGAAATAAAAAATAAAAAAGACCACTTAAATTAACACTAAAATCATGATCATAAACAATATGACGATGGTTCAGTATTTAAAAAAAAATAAAAATGATGTGTAATTTCTTTTTTTAAAAAAAAGATCTGTGCTTTAGTTTTGGCACTAAATAAAACAAAAAGTTCTTTATCTAAAAATAAAAAAAAATATATGTGTGAGGGGTGGGGAGCGAACATTAATACAGACTAGATTTTTTTTTTGCTTCAGAATTGACGATTAAAATAAAAATTAAAAATGAAGAGGATCCCTTTAAAACATAAAACCCGTTTCTTTGAACCGTTTTTGGATAATGTGTCTCACAGAGTTTAAGAGAACTGATAACACTCTCATGTCCGTTCTCTGGAACCAGCTGATTAGCTTAGCTTAGCATAAAGCCTGGAAACAGAGCCTTACTTCTTGTTTTCATGCAAACAAAACCTGAAGTGTAAAAACTTGCAATAGTGTTTTTATGGCAGTAATATAGTTGTCAGAATTTGGATATTTGGCCTGAGCCAGTGTAGCTGTTTCCTTCAGTTTATAGCCTTTATGCTAAGCTATGCTAGCAGCTTCATATTTAACGTACACATAAGAGAACGGTATCAATCGTCTTGAATAAGCACATTTTCCCCAAATGTTAAACAGTTTCCTTCGAAGGTTTTCACTCTCCGATGTATTACAACACGTGTGAGGTCAGCTAAAATCTGAGGTGTGTTTAAATACTGGCTGACAGCATTCGTGATAGACACAGCGTCTCTGACTGACAGTTCACGGCAGACGCTGTCCGAGCTGAGTGTGTCAGCTTGTTCTAGCTATCATCACCGCCACGCAGCAGTCTCTCCCTTTCTGCCGCGCTGGCATCGCCTTCCAGGTCCATCCTCTCGGCGAAGTACGGTATCCTGGCCAGCAGGGGGCGGTGCAGTCCGTTGTACAGCGCCGTACCCAGGAGCAAGACCAAGAAGCCGAGGACCTGCAGGCCGTGAAAATGCTCCCAGCCCAGCGCCAGGCTCACCACCCAGATGACCAGCGTGCGCAGGCTGTCCAGCACCATGCGCGTGGTGGCGCTGATCTCTTTGGTGACGCTGATCCCGGCGAAGTTGAAGAAGGCGATGCTGACCGTGTTGCCCAGCAGAGCCACCAGGATGAGGGGTTGGTGTCCGATCTGACAGAAGGCATCCAGCGCGTCCTCCAGGACCTGCCGAGGGTTGTCGCTGAAGTTGCCGACGTGGATGAAGTACATGGGGATGAGCAGCAGCGTCAGGACCACGAAACCAAAGAAACCTGGGGATAGAAGAGTGGAAGAGTTTCTGTCTCTACATATCAGCCCTTTGATTGAGTGGTGACACGTCTAGGATGTAGTCCTGCCGTGCTAACACACAGCAGGTCAATACGGTAGCTACTGGAGTCACAGTTACGCTGCACGGTTCCTGTATTGTCTCTACTCGTTTCTCTTTTACCTCTGCTGTGCTTTAATCAGATCTGCTGTCTGGAAATGAATTTTACTCTCTAATGTGACTTTGTGTTATCAGTTGGAAAACAACGATTGAACTATTGGTTGTTGATGTTTTTTGGCACTTGACCTTTGCCTTCCTCATTATTGACTTCTTTTAACATTGATCATTCAGGAATTTGGCTCGTCCTGCTTTGTGTGTTCGACACAAAACCATCCTCTGAGCTCCGCTTCCGGTACCAGAGATTGGACGTGACTCTGGAGGAAATGTTGCTCTACCTTCAGTTCCGACAGCCCGAAGAGGATGGACGTCGTGCTTGTAGATGAACTTTTCCTCCAGGACCATCTGCACTGCAACGATGATCTGGGCCATGATGATCAGAAGATCTCCTGCAGGACAGAACAGAGTCGTCGTGGTTCGTTTACTGCTCATCAGACGTTTTTAAGGAACCAGACGATTCTCCGGTTTTCACACACAGTTAATTACCACAGAAACTAAGACATGGTCCTACCCGTGATGACGTCGCTGAGCTTGTGTGAGTCGTCTTTGTTCCCGGTGACAAAGTCGGCGAGGCCCACTATCACCAGGCCCAGGATGGTGATGCAGATGCCGAGCCACTGACTGGGGGCCAGGCGACGCCCCAGAAAAGCCACCGAAAGTAGACCGGTGAAGATGATGACGGCTCCGCGAAGCATCTGGAAGCTGGAGGCGCTCGTCATGCTGAGAGCTGGAAAAAAGACAAAAGGGTTTAACAGGACAGTTCCGCAAAAAGGACATCCAAGGAACACAAACTTTTGTTTACACACAACTCATACCTGTCCTAATGAGTTGAAAGCATGACTGTCTGTGACTGAACTGCGTACCGCCTTTTAGTACGTACGCAAACTGAGTGGTCACTTACCAACATACATGATGGAGGTGCCAATCATGTCACACATGGCAGGAGGGAAGAAGAGGAGAGGGTTGAAGCTCTGGCCGGCGTTCAGTCTGGGTTCTGGTCTACGTCTGTCTTGGCAGACGAGGATGTAGAAGACCGCAAGACAGCTGAACTCACCCAGAAACATCGCCACTGCCTGGACAGAGAGTGTGAGAGAGAGGGTTACAACTCTCATTTGATTTATTCAGGACATAAATAATTTCAGCCCTTATGCCCTCTTTTAAAATGGTTATGTGTTAACATTAAGGGACATAAGTATGCACTTCAAAACGCCATAAAGGTAGCATACGTTAAAGTTGTTTTTTTTACATCACTCTTTTAAGTCCACTTCAGCCCTGATCATAAATACCAAATATTTTATTTGACTGGTTTTTAACCCTTAATAAGCCAATGTTTGTGACGCAATCGCAATTTTTCTTTAAAGAAAACACAAAAATTGAAATATTTTCAATATTCTGAATTCAAAGTGGATTTTTCTTGGGGGGGGGGNTAGTCTTCAATATGTCAATGATTAGCAGCAACATTTTTTGTAAAGAGTGTCCTCTTCAAAAAACTCCCTAACAAGAGTTAAATATTTTTACTGACGTATGGATTACAGTGTCACCCCCTTCGGACAGATTCCTCACATGTTGACAGCCCTTCTTATTTGTACATATGCTGGCACAGTAAGCTTCCTGAACAGGAAAAACTACTGTCGGCAGGAAACAGAGTTGATTTTAAGGATATTTTTTGCTTAAAAATGAGCCAACGTTTACCTAAAATAGGAAACTTAATTAACTTGTAAAGTGATGTCTAAACACAAAACAAGAACTTTTTTAACCCTGCCTGCATGAAACAATTTTATATAGACACAAATTGCATTTAATATGGGAAATACCTGAGCAAATAATATGCATAGAACAAATCCGATATGGCAAGATGTAAGCACCTGACAGCGTTCAATTCTTTCTTCGGTCATAATTTTTTAATTAGTTGTGTAAAGTTCTGAAAAAGAAAAGTGACTTCTGTTTTCTTTTTTCTTTTAACTGTACCTGTACAAACGGGTGAGAAAACGTATGGTCAGGGTCATTATGGCAACCCTTGGCGGAGAACAGGTCGGCCCATCTGTAGGACGAAAAGACAAATCAGTTGTATCTTAAACAATCAAACATACACTCACTTGTCGAACCTACATGTACACTAGTGAAAATGAATGTATTCTAATATAACAGACGTGCACTAAATCTCCCTTTATGACTGTAATAATGCGCAGTTCACGTTGCAGCATCAGAAAGGCGGTAATTCAACTGTACTATCGTTTTGGAGGATGCAGTTTGTGGTGCTGTTAAACGTGATCGCATGAAGTGTTTGGTTATTTAGCTAACTAACTAAAATGAGGTTGTCAAAGTAGTAGGAACATGTGTCAGTACAATACAATTCAATAGTAGTACAAACCACAGCCTTCTGAAATGAAAACACGGTTAAATCAACATCTCTCTCAGTTATTTTTAACAAATGTTTAACCATAATCTTCATAAAGCTAAGATTTAGTGCAGCACTGTTGTATTAGAATGTATTCACCTTCA
>JASGAT010380439.1:4724-15014 GCA_030220025.1 Chelon auratus
CCTCTGAAAAGATGCAAAAAGTTCATTTTAGTTCAGCACCAAAGTCACCGTTTTCTGTTCCTCTGCAGGCCTACACAGTCGCGTGTGTATATAAGGTACAAGGTCACATCTTTTTTTTTTTATCGTGTGACAGCAGTTTTGTTCTCATCCGTTTTGTGTCGTAGCTGAGGTGTTTGTGAGGTTTTTACTTTTTCTTGTGAAGGAGACTTTTGTGGCCTTTCTTCTGGGGAGGAATGAGTGTTGGTACAGAGTATAAAAAGAAATTTAACAGGCAGCCAGAGGAACTGACTGTCAGAAAGTCGAATAAAAAATATGGGATCTTCCATTCTATTATATATAATTTAAATCAGAGTGGGGTTGAGCTGGAGATATTTTATAAAACGCTTGGATCTGTTTGATTTTTTTCCTCAGGATCTGTTTTATTTGGAGTTTGTAAAACGTGATATTTTATTGGTGTGACATTTTGCACTGCCTCATGTATTTTAAAATGTCATTTTGTTGTATGTTTGTCTTTGTTGCCTTGAATTATTGAATACATTATTCTTTACCATAATTCGCCTTGAGGTTGCTCTTTTGTTGGCTTATATGAAAATGGCCTGTCTTTTCCCTTTTCTTTTTTCTCCTCCCCTTTTTGTTAAACACTTTTTAACACTTGTTAATCAGGGCTTGATTTTCATTCCACACAAACGGCTCTTCCAGGCATGTCTGTTATTAGAATTAGTGTGTCCCGTGTCTGCTGTTAACCTCAACCTTTCTAGGAGCAAAGCCAGTCAAAACCAAATGGAAATGTTCGCAAGAAAAATGTGTAAAAACTAACGTCCACAACTTATCCCTGAAGAACTGGAGTGGGATGAAGATCAGCTCTGCATGTTTTGTTTTCTTTATTTGTTTTCCACATGAGAACCAAAGAATTGCCGTCATTCCATCAAAATTCTTTAACACGTGTCCTTACATGATGCTAAAAGGTTCTTTGTCTCATTGTTTTTATTTTTCACCTGGTAAACCATTGAATAAACCAGGGAAACAAACATATCTTGTCATCAGCTTTGTTGACACCACTATTCTCCTGCCCATTTGAATTGCTCTGTAATTCATGTACATTTGGTTTTCGGCTTGTTGCCTTTGTTTTTCCACATTTCTTTTTTCCAAAGCGACTGAGCACGTGAGCTTAACTTAAACTGAGACAAATTTGAACAGCCAACTTTTCCATCATCCAAGCGGCAGACCACGAACCAAAAGGTCTGCCAGCGATCACACAGCGTGAATGTGTGAGACAGTGAGTGTGTGCTTAATAGGAGTCCCATGTTATACAAACACGTGTGTTGGATAAATGAATGCTCTTCTGGGGACTCTAGGCAGCAGCAGGTGGACTGAGAAATGTATTTGAAACCCCTGATCTTCTGAGTCAGATGTGGCATATATCTGCAAAATGGGGAAATGCTGATAAATGCTGTCTCTTTTTAATAAATGTGCTATTTTATCAGAATGTGTTGATGCTGTTATTTGACTCCAACACCACTGAGATAGTTTAGCACTTTTTGAGGAGATTTGGTAGTTAATGGAAGTCTTGTGCTCAATTGAATTTGTCTTATGACATGTATTGTGCTTGTAATTTCACAGAATCAAAAGAGAAGTATTTAGCAACTATGAGTGTTAAAATACCTTTAAACTCAAACAGCTATGTTTGGGCGTGATCACAGCACATGTACAAGCCCTCTGTTTGACCAGGTGTTGTTTTTCCTACTGTCTACCACCAACTGTGAAACGCTCTTTAAATAGAAGCACATTTCTTAAATTTGTATCTAAAAGGGGAACTCGGCTAAACAAAGTAGACTGAAACGCCTCTAATAACTGAGGAGGGCACACATATTTCTGATGAACCATTGTTGGATTTGAATTTTAATAGCCAAAGAATAACCCTATAAACTTACAGTATGTCATATTTACATATATACATATATATATTTATATATAGTTTGCAGAACATTTATAAATTAATAGATTTGACATTGAAGTGCATAATTTACTTTTAAGTTTTAAAACTTTTTCAGTTAGGAAAGGGATTCAGCGGACACAGTGTTCTCAGGACACAGTCGAGTCTAACTGTAACTTCAGCTGTAGTACAGGGCTATGAAAGGGGTGTGAGAGAGGTGAACGCCGCCAGCGCCGCAAGGCACCACCGATCCGGCCTGACTGCAGCTCAGAACCAAGCCCAGGTCCAGAGGAGGCAGCGCGGCGGTGACCCCAGACCCCCACACATAGCCATGGGTGTCCTGCAGAGACCCTAAAGACGCTTCATCGCCTGGTGCATCCTGACTGGAGGAAAACATCACCCGTCGCATGTTTAGCAAGCTGGGGCCTCGTCTGGCACCACCCGCCACCTCTTGCACATTCTGGAATAAGAACAGCAGATCCACTCTCAGCTCCACGATGTCACCCCGTGACCCCAGACTGTACCTAACGGAGTAAAGGGACAACTGACTTACAACCAGAACTGAGCCTTCCAGAGACCACCAGGATCTTTATGTCTCTGGAAAAGTTTTACTGATACAAAACATAAACAATATGTGAAAATTAAGTAAATCTCATACTGAGTCCATACCTTGTAGGAAGGTTGTGCTTTGCCACAGATGGAAGCATGGGGTGGATGTCCAGATGTTGCGGGTTGGAAAGTTGAAGGTGAAGCTCAGCTTTCATAACTGTCAGTGACAAAACGTCCCTGGTGAGGACAAACTCCACGTCTGCATCTGGTGAAGATGGGAAGAAGAAGCCATTAGGACTCTGACAGAGTCACAGTGCCGCATTTCTTGTCACAGAGCAGCTCAGCGCTGATAAATCCCAGGGATCAGAGACGGATCTCCACCACAGAGGTGATGTTTTCACTGCTAATGCCTTGTTAATCTGTCAGCAGGATATTGCAACAATTCTTGAAGGAGACATTTAAGTCAGCTAAGGCTCATTTGTATGCAGATAACACAGTCCTCTATACAGCTCCATTAATCAAGCCATTAACATACCACAAACTGCTTTTTTCAGCTTTCAATGCAACCACAACTCAAATAGCAGCTTATTGACAGTCAGTGCGCACAGTGTCAATATTTCAACACCATGAACTTTGATGATAAGGTTAATTTTATCTTTTCATGTTACAACATGTTACCATCCATCCAGGTTGCTATGTTTGGTATATGCTGATGCAAAATCGAATGGGCAGATTCAATAAATAAATTCAACATAAATGTGAACAAAAGCAACAAGTTGATTAATTCATCACCACATTTAGAGGTTTGTGCTGTTGGAGCGCTGTTAATGGTTGGTATTCATGGACCTAGAGTTCACTTGTGGAGACTGAAATTGGGGGCCTATATGTTATAATCTTTCTCCTTATTGGGCTCTGCAGCCACGCAGGGCTATCTGAGCACCTCTTACGGTATATTCACAGCATAAGGAGTTCAATTTAGACATGTGTTTTAGCTATCTTACCTCCTCGCAATCGACCTTGAATCCCTTTAACGCTCTTGCAGTTTACTCCTTCTTGACAGCAACGGTAAACCCGTCGGACAAAGCTGAATAGAGACTTGCCAGGGAAAACCAGACCCCGCGATGCTCCAAGAGAAAAGGGCCGGACACGGAGCTGCAACACGGCTCCATTATCCACAGGAGCGCGTTGTGTGTTCTCCAGCCAGGGCGCGTCCAGCTCCGCGCACTTCTCTCGGTGCGTATCTGCGCGCCTCCATCGCCTCAACACATCCGTGCGTAAAGTTGGCTCAAATCCCAGCGTGTCCACTGCGCGACCAAAAACTCCAATGTCACCTGTCATCATCGAGATGAGGAACGAAGCAATCCAAATGCAATTTAAGGAGGCCATGGTGAAATCGTAGATCCCGACCTTCACTGGTGAATATCAGGCAGCTACTCTACTCTCAAACTTTACATCGGCGAGTTTGGTATCCGTGCTATATAGCCCGCTTACAATGGGGACAACTTCCCACTTAGAATTTGAATTCTGACCATCCTCACAGTCCCTGCCCCTCTTTTTTTGTCCCTGCCCTTAACCACCCATTTTACCCCCACTGCTTTCTTTTAATGCGCCTGCATAATGAGGCGCCCCAAAGAGCGCCTACCCCTTCCATTCAAATTCAGCTGGTACTTAGCTAATGACTCTAATCACTCCATATTTGGGTCATCAAGAAAGATCTTATTTACAACACATATAGTACAGAAACATTCGGACACAAAAAAAATAACATTTTACAAGCATGTGTTTGGCTTTTCAAACAGCTTAGTGTGCTCGGTCATTTTAAAACAAGGCGTTAACAATGGAAGCCAGATTACAGGTCACATGCAGGCCGGTGGCTCTGGGTCACCGGCCCCTGTTAAACAAGAATTTACCAAAGTAGCTCACAACAGTGAACAGTGAACATTGGATCTTGTCTTCACTTTATTTCCACCAGAATTAAAACGCAGTATGACAAAGTGAATCTCATCTCAGCAAATGTTGAATACACTCATAAACAAATGGCACAAGGCAAAAAAAAAAAGAAACAGATCTAATAGTTAAATAACAATTGTTAACAGATGAGTTGAAACATTATCTAAAGGGGTAGTTAATTAACCAACACAGTTGAAGCAGAGCATAATTTTAAACAAAAACAATAGAGATTTATTCTATCTTTAGTCTGAATTTCTAAAAATGCAAACAAAGTAATGGAATGTGCCAATAAAGTGAAAAGCTTGCAAACTTGTGTGCTGTGTGTAAACCTGAGCTAAATAACTATCGATACAAAAGCTGACATTTTTTTTAGCATAGAAATAAAATCGAGCTCAAACTAACACAAATGAACCTGTGACTGAAACTCATATTAAACGTAACCTACGAAACCTCACATTCAATGACCATTTCTCTCCATTGAAGCAAATGTATGTTTATGATACAAAATTAAAAACCATTTGAGCGCCATAAATGTATACACACAGTCTCTCATCGGAGCAAGTGGACCCCAAGAGCTGCAAAACTGATAAAGCTTTTGATCATAATCTAAAATGTCCTGATTCAAAATTTGTTTTTAGGTTTACTTACAGGACGGTTCATTAGATTATTAACGGCAACTTCTCTAGACCATTGAGAGCAGGCGTCATGATGCTGTTCCCGTCATAGGAGGTTAACTCCGTGTTTCAGCAGTCTGTGTCGGGCCTTGCTGGGCAGAGAGAAAGCGCTGTCCTGGTGGTTAGGGATGCCTGAGTTCCTCAGCGATCCCCCGTGCTGCTGAAAGTAAGTCTCTTGGGCCACACTGCGGGTTCCATACACAGCTGCACCGGCACTCCTGCGGTGAGATGTCACACGCATTTACATTTCAAGCTTGTAGAATAATGACATGCAACAGAGAACAGCGATAACATAATAAAGAGGCCAACAACAAACAATGGAAAGAGTTTCGTTGCCGGAAAATGTGAGTTGTTTGAGTGGGATCTGTCCAAGTTGGGGGAATTTAGGATTATTTGCATATGATGATAGACACGATAAACTGACAAATCCATGCCCCACCCCCAACTTCTACTTGAGAGCAACAAGAAATCCCCCAACCACCACCACATCACTGCCATGCTGACCTGATAATAGCCTCCTGCAGAGTTTCAGTGTTACAGAAATGGGAGTGAAGAAGTGATGTGGCCCTGACAAAAGGATGCTCCGGGGCTCCCCCTGGTCGGCCAGACAGGTTGGCTGCAGAGACAAACAATAACAGCGGCACATTAACCTGGACAGGCATGCCTACTGCACAAAGGAATGCTGATCACAGTCTTACTAATTAGCAGTTAGCTCATGCAAGGACAAATATAAACTACCAAACCCCCCACCTAGATCCCCAAGTAGAGATGCCAGGGCTACTCACTCTAGCAGAAAAGTGGAGAATGGGAAGCTGGAGAAGACAGATGTTTTAGAAATAACAGCGATGAAACAAGATGCAGAGAAAAAGACAAGAATGGGAAGCACCACAGAGAGAATACAGCAGGATAAGGATGGTGGCCCTACTTGTCAGCGTGCTCTGAATACAGTCAAAATGGGCAAAGATGTAGGGTCCTGGAGCACCTGGGGCCCCCGGAGGGATGGTCCTTAGATGGGCCTCCAGTCCATTGAGTGAAGCCAGACTGCTGTGATACTGGATACAGACAAACAAACGAACAAACAAACAAACAAAAAACACACCAAGGTTGACACACCTAATATTAGCATTACAAATACAAAACAGCGCAATTCTATCTCTACTGCAGTCGCAGAAAAACTGAAAAAGTGGATATTTTTTCCTCACCACTTCCTCCATAGAAGCCATGTCACTGAGGAAATGAGGCTCGACCAGCAGAGCCAACACCAAGCCCTTAACCCGGTGCATGTACAGCGTCATGGGGATCAGTGGATTCTCCTCCAAGTCGTTAAACGCACTGGAAAGGGAAGGGGGATCTCTCATCTTTGTCTTGTGCCCCTGAGCCCTTCCACAACAGACTCGTCTGTCTCCAGCCTTCACCTTATCATCTTGTGACTTTTCATTCCTGGGCTCGGCCTGTCTGAACTTAAACGCTGTCTCACAAGCTGCATCTCCATCTCCTCCACCTCCGTTTAGATAAGAGTTTTCTTCAAACACTGAACTGTCTCCTGTGTGTATCTGGTTCTCTCCACACTCACTGCTGTGAAAACTGTGATAATATGACTTCTCCGGTGCTTCCTCCTCGGCTTCTTCAGAGTGTTTTCCATTTGAGAAAGAAGGCTTGGATGACTGTGGTGAGAGGTTGAGTGAATTGGGAGTACTCTGAGGTGGAGCTGGGCTGAACACAAAGGTATCTGATTCTGACAACTGAGGGCTGAAGGACAGTTTCTGAGGAGACTGGGAGGAACTTGAATCAGAACGCTCTGACTCAGAAGAGGGTGTGTCAGATAAAGTTCTTGACAGGCGAGTCTTCTTTGGGGGAGCGTTTTTATGGGGAGTAGAATGGGAACTAGAAGGACAACTGTTTGAAAAAGTGAGAATAATTAAGAAGCCTGTGTAAGTCAAAATACAAATACCTTCTGAAAATGAAATAACCAAACACCAGGAAGGGAGGACCGTACCTGAATTCTTTGTCGACAGGAGCAGACTGTAGGTACTGGAGTTCAGACACGGTCAGGAACACGGCTGTGGAGCTGACTGCACTGCCAAATGGGCTGGAGGTGCTCTGTCCATTGAGCCTCTGGGCCTACATCAAAAATTAAACACTGGCTTGTCTTTTTTTCCGTTAAAGTAGTTCTATGTTTTATGGATTTTCCTGCCAAGAGTTGGACGAGAAGATCAGTACCACTCTCATGCTGTAAGGTGAACATATAGCATAAAGACTAGAATCCAGGGGAAACCACTTGACTATATAAAAATGGACATCACCCATAGGACTCGTGAAGAGAGGGTTTGAAGCCGAGTGTAAAGCTCCAGCCCTCGACATCTTTGCAGTGCCTGACTCCAACCCAACTCCCAGCGCATTCAGAAATGAGCAAAGACAAGGAACGCAAGTGGAGCGGAGGCAGGCGGTTGATGCCTAGGCTGAAAGCAAGCAGCCTGAGACAGCATCCGCCTGTCAATCAAAGCAGCCACTCATCACTTTAAGAGGAGGTACACTGATCAAGCATAACATTATGACCACCTTCCTAATATTGTGTATGTTTTAGAGTCTTGGCTAAGCAGCTACTGATTCTCACCTCGCATTACGTGCACAGACATGACAGCGGTACTAATCCCGCTCGTGTCGGTGTTATATTCAGAACTACTACACTAACGCTGATTGTCTGAAGACACTTGGAAAGATCTAAGAAAATATTTGTCCTACCTTGGTATACGTTTCACTCTCATGGACCATGACCTTCATTGTGAGCTCTGGAGGCATCTGTGTGCTCACAACTCTTTGGAGACAAGACAAAGAAAGTTAGATTTTAGAGCCTGTTGTTTAAAAAATAATTAAATTACCATCACATTTGATGTCAGCTCACCTTCCTCTGAAGAGAATACAGCCTGCGAGCACTAGAGGGCAGCGCTGACAGGCCTGGAGAATGAGGGCAGCTTTGAGCAGGAGGAGTGGGTCAACCTAAGAATCAGAAGTGTTGAAGTTTCATGTAAAAGGTGATAAAGGTGCATTTGTTAGTCTTGTGAATATTAGAATATTATATTTTTATGTTATTCCATTAATTGTATTATGAAAGGCTTTGCATGTTACAGCTTGCGTTTTCCAAAAGCTACACAAAGTGCACAACAGTATCATAGTCTTTACACTTTTTGTACACTTGTTCTTACATAGGCTTTCTGTGCATACAATAAATATGTAAAAATGTGCCTCTGTGTGTTTGTCAAGGAACACAGAGCAGAACTTCACCACAGGGCATTGTGACATAGTCATATCCTGTTTGAAAACGACTACAGTACATGCAGCAGCAGAAGTAGCTGAAAACCAACTGCAGGTTGAAAGCAGAACTCTGACAGCAGCTCGTACGTACGTTGGTTGAATCAATGGTCCTCAAGCAGCTGAAGATGTGATTCAGCTCTGAGGAGCCTGACTGCAGGTGTGACAGGTACCTCGCCCATCGCGCCGCCAGAGTTTCCTGACTGTTCATCTTCAGCGTAAAGTGAAGTCCAGATTAGAGAAAGCAGAGACAAGCTATGAATAATTGGCCTCAGTTATTATCATACAGATATAAAATCAACATAGTATGAAATGAAATTAAAAACAGTTGATACTAAATATTTATTGTATTCCACCTTTATTGAAAATCTTAATTTTAGATTTTGTTACCTGGCCCTGTATTTGTCTGTGTCTTTGTTACTGATCTCCCTCAAAACTGAGACTTTCAGGCCACATGGGACAAACCAGACTTCCAAAATACAAGACTACTCTAGAATTATTACTGTATTACATCTGTTTACTGTAGAAAACTGTGGGCTGCACCTGATAGCTCTGCAGGACAGAGCCGTTGTAGAAACAAAAGAGGTTTATGAGCTGATCCAGGAGCTCACAGACGCTGACAGTAGGGACTTCCACTGAGCAACCCAGAGCCTGGCAGGAAACAGACATATTCACATTAAGAAAGGAAGAAACACGAGAGTATAAATCGAAAATACCTGGAGAAGTTTCTGCTGGACCACCTGCGAGCTCACTCACCCAGAAGAAGTCATCCTTCATGCGAATGGCAAACTTGTTGCAGCGCAGCCTGAGCACGCGTACAGGAGAGGAGGAAAGCTCGGAGACGCAGCGGCTCACACCGACGAGCTGGCCGCAGAGCAGCTCCTGCTTATCTAAAGGAGTCTGACACAGATAAGTGCAGTGATAATCGACTTTAGTTACTGTAATAGTGTGTCCACACAAGCCAAACTTTGTAACTCGCAGCCGTTTGACAGAGTCTGACCTCTTCAGGGTAGAAGTAGCAGATTCCCTCTCTTGTAGGGTCGCCCTCTCCTCTGACCTTGGATCCATCATAGAGGAAAAAATAACTACACCTGCAAAATGAAAACACAACTGGGTGTCTACATTGTTTAAAGGGGAATGAAAAGCAAGCACAGTTGTTGGCATGGGGTTTAGATAGGAGAGCCAAGACTAATACCATGGCTGTGGTTCCAGTGTGTTGTTGTTGTGGAGATCTGAAGCCATCAAGCTATGAATGATAGTCCATTTACTCTAAAGATATTTGTGTTTCACTAACAGCTTGTTTCATCTCATCATAAGGACTGCAGGATTTGACAGAGGCTAAAAAGAGTCGAGTCAATACTTCAGCTTGTTTTCAGCAGCTTTTCAGCAAACTTTCAGTTAATCTTACCTTCCTGAGTCTGGCGGCATAAGCTCAGCCATCAGTTATCTTGCATCCATGTACTTCCACTCCAGCAGCCCGAGGATGTACTCTGACAAAAGGCAGAACTGACTATTTTAAGCGCTAACCCGACTCGGATCTCGCTATTCTTCCGCGCAAATCGCTACGAAACAGGTAACACGTATCGCAACAGAGTTTTAAAGCCACTGTTTATGTTCTTCTCGCCATTACGATGAATCACTCCCACAGAGATCGCTAGTGGTAGTGCCACTTGAGGAATGCAGGTCAGTCACACGCAGTGGAAGTCATGTGAAAGCATGGCAGGCGAACTGGGACAAACTTGTGAGTTATAAAGAAACTTTTTTTTTTGTTGTTGTTGCTTACTGCCACGAAGAGTTCAGGCTTGCGTTACGAAACAAATAAATACAAATAAGATTAAAAATCGTGTCGGTAAACTCCATAACAATGTCAAAAAA
>JASGAT010380440.1:0-22200 GCA_030220025.1 Chelon auratus
GGAGCCATCAGCTGTCGCCTCGTGGCTTAATTCCCCTCCCCCAAGTCGAAACTACTACCCTGAAAGACTTCAAAAAATTTGGTAGACGTCTTGCACAGTTGTTATCACATAAGCAAAAATATGGCATGCATCACTTGCGAGCTGCATGCCTATCACAAGCACATAACTCCACAATTTTGAGCAAATAAAAACACTTTGCCATTGAGCAAAAAAATACAACACATATTTTTTTTGAACCATCCATGTTGTGAAGTGTTCCCAGCTCAGGACAAGAGACCCTCCCAGGAGCTTGTGAATGCACCATTAGTCTCCGTAGGACAACTGACAATATTTTGGGGACTCCGGTGCAGCCAGCCAGTAACAGACTTCCTGTTGCATGTACTGGTCAACTTTTACAGAGCAACTATCCAACTGAGGCCCAAGATTGGAGTTGGAGTCCAGAAATGATGTCTACAATAGCGCTGTGCCAGCTCACACTCACCTAGTAGTTTTTGTTTTTTTTTTGGCAAACGCATCATGATAGCATGTTAGCTTGACTTGGCATTTTGCACCTAAATTCCAGTCAAACATGATTGGCCAGTACCACTCAAAGTTTCCACGTCGAGTCACTTTAAGTTGTCAGAGTGAGTTGTCAATAACTAGCTACTCCTTAACACTGCTTTTAAATCTCTAACTTGTCAGAAACAAATTTTACAAAACACGTCTTCAAAAAGTTGCAAAGTTCAACATTAGATATTCTTGGCTTATCAGGTTACTGTCACTGTGAGTGGCACATTGTTCACAAATACCTCTACGAGGCGCCTCAAAGCCCCGCGAGGCAGAGACTGTACCTGCAACAAGCAAGCTGTTATTACAGACCAAAGCAGCCTGAGCATGGAGCCAAGCCACAGGGCAGTGTGCAGCCTGTAATTGATTCACCTCTGTCAGACTCAAAGAGACACGCTGGATTATATGCGACCTCGTGCAGACATATAAAAGCTTTGAATGCATCGTTCAGTTAACGTGTAATACTCAGAGCTGCAATACACAAATCTGTTTCTTTATGCCGTTAGCTGAAACGACGCCACAACGCGTGTCGGATTCAAGTTCGGCCTTCAAAGCTGGGAGAGTCCAACAATGAGTCAACCCAAACAGGGGCTGTAACCTGAGAAGAGGCAGCAGTCAGCATTTTACACAGATATTTCAGCGCTACACTCTCTCTCACTCTTACACACACACTCCATCAGCTGTGCTTGTACATCCTTTAGCCTTGACCTTCCTGCCCTGCAGTCATGTGGCCTTTCTGACTCACTCTGGTTTCGTGGTCAGACGCTGCTGAGCGTAGAAAACGTTAAAATGTTAAGGGAAAGGGATAAAGGAAACTAGTAAAGATTTTCATTCAGGAAGAATTGAAGGTAGGGCGAGTGCCAGAAGGTTTCAAATGCCGCGGAGCAGGAGATCGAAGGTGGCGATCAACAGCGGGGGAGGCTGGTACGGGAGGAAAGGAGCTGCCATGCTGGGAGGTGAGCGAGAGTTGCTCCATTCATACTTTCTGTAGCCTGCATGAATGGGTGTGCGGTTTTATGTGTATGGGAGCATATGCCTGTGCATGCTTCATGCCCAAAGGTCTGTTGGTGGCTCATGTAGTTCTTTGGACACACACAGAAAACGGATCCGTGTGGTTTTTATTTAGGGTGCTAGACATTCCTGCTGTGACCAAACCTGATACCATGATTCGTACGAGCAGCATGAATGAGGGGCTGTTATAAAATGAGAGCTGGATCAAGCAAGGATTAAAAATAAGTTGCAGGTATTGAATAATGGCAGCTTCTTAAATTTTCCTGAGAAAATTCTTGAGAATACTAGAGACAATGCTGCGATACTAAATACTTGGCTCTGATTTGCAACTGCTATAAATTACTGGTTATATACAGTAGCTACATGTACAGCGTGTGTGTTTCTACGGTTGGTGGGTATGGTGTTCTTCGTTGTGGTGTGTATGTGCGTGCTGGTTCCTCTGTAAATATAGCCGCTGGTCAGGGGCTACTGATGACAGCCATGATTACAGGCTGAGCTGTCCAACAGCTGAGCGTCTTGGCGGAAAAGAGGGAGAGAGCGAGAGAGAGAGAAAGAGAGAAAGAAGGGTGTGTGTGTGTGAGTGTGCACGCAACTATGTGTTAGTGTTAGTTGAGGGGCTTAAAGAAGACCTGCAGACATCTGTGGATGTGCTGTGTTCAGAGGAAAGAAGTGTAAGATGCAGAGGAACCAGTAAGTAATGCTGGACAGCAGAACATGTCTAATTACAGCTAATAACAACCTAGCAGTGGTAAATGAAGCACAGTAAACCTGGACGTCAACATTATTGTGCTTAGCTTTGTATTTCCTGTTCAGTCATATGACTTTTGGCAAGGAGGCAAATGAAGTTATTTCCCCCAAATATTTCCTCGAAATGTTTCACTGCCTTCACAGGCCCTAGGTCTATTGTTCCTTTCCGTTTCTCTCACTCAGCTGCTTCCTTAGCAGCAGGAGTATTCACAGTTAAGTGTTGGTGTGGGCTCAAAATAATGTTCCCTGTTATCTAAAACGTCTTGTCCTCAGAGCACAGAAGATGTTGCAACTGTTCCAGACTGCCAGGCAGGCGGAAAAAAAAGGGCCATCAAAGACGGCCGATATGTAATAATCTTCAAAATGCATCTCCACGTCAGACTCAGCGTCACATAGAGGTGGAAATCATGAATCACTTTGCAGATTGGGATCACTCTGATTAGCAGAGTAGAGTGGATAGATAGATAGTAACTGCATTGTTTGTCCACTAAGCTAAACTAAGCATAACTAGCCTCATGTTAAGAGCTCATCAGACTATGATTTATCAATTTCAACAAAAATGCACTTGAATGCACCGTTTGAACTTCTGCCAGAGACTAGGAACCTCTAGGACTAGGACCACTCCCAAAAGATTAAGTTTTGGCAAAATGATTTTGCATCCCAAAACATTAATGTTTATGGCGCAGTATTTTTCAAAAGGATATTTGTGGGCGGGGCTTGTAGCACTGAATATTTCAAATTGACCAATTACTAGCAGCTCAGCTTGTAGAAAAATTAAAAATGCATGACCTAAACCGCGGGTTTTCTTAAATAAAATTAAAGAAGATGGGGAAAGGCTGGCCTGAAGGTGTTTGACCATCCAACAATTCCTTCTCCTTATTCACTCTTTCCCTCCTCCTACCACTTAAATCTGAGAACAGCTAAATTCACAGCACTTCTAAGCAACAGCCCTTTAACTACACCTTTGTTGCTGTTTGTTTTTGGGTGGGAGGCAACAGCACCATTTGCCGACAATGCGTGTGATAGCTCCAAGGATAATTTCACAGAAAATTTAAGCCATCACTTAAATTTCCAACCAAATTAGTGACTGCATGCAACCCCCCTGCTGAACCCTCCCTTTAAGATCAATCATACCAATGAGTCATTACAAAATCCACTCTTCTACTAATACCAAGCTGATGGATTAAAAGGGACAAGCCATTTTCTGCTCCCTCCGCTTCATGGAAGGGCGAGATGAATTGGATTTGTATGGACTCAGCGGAACAACGCATCCACTTATGGAGGGCAATTATGCTGGCAGGAGCACTTCAAGGCGAGTCACTCTTCATAAAGTCGTGTCACCGAAAATGCATTTTCCCTCAGCCACAAATAACAGCAGCACCTGTGTTTCATGCTGTTTGCGGCGTCTAAAGATGGAGGTGTTAGTCTTTTTTTTTTTTTTTTTTTGTCGTGGTTCCCTTCCATGAAATTCAATCAGTTCCAGGAAACAGCACTCGCGGTAAAACCCACCTGAGGCGAACGGATTGGCGAGGTAATTTGGAAAAATCCCTTGTTGTTAATCACAGATAATCATTTTCACAACCTGTCAGCATATTTATGAGGACAAATACGATTTATCTCATGCATTGGTAAAATATTACGGGTGCCACCAATATAGTAAGGTCTATTGTCCAATTGCATATATGTCAATTCAATCCTTTTATTTCTATTATTTAGTCCTTACAGTCTACTATATGCAGAGTACAGGAGGAAGAGAAACCATTCTTACCTCCAACTATTCCCTCCAAATGTGGGGGGAATGTGTGCAAACATATTTTCAAAGACTGCACACATATGTCTGTGCAGGTAAGGTTCTGAAAGTAAAGGAAATGAGAAAATATAATAGAAAATAACTCTGGCTATGGAGACTGAGGAAATAAAGAAATGCTTCAAACACACGGTGGCACAAAAGCAAATCTAATAATTTAATAAATAAATAAAAATCAGTTAGACCCCCACTGAGTACCTGTCTCCTCCCACGCTCCGTGCGTTGTGTCTGTACCTGGTTGCCCCCCGGGTTGCCATTGTGGATGCTGAACACAGCAGACATGGAGGCATCACCACACGCAGAGAGATCAGCCAGTGCAAAAATAGCCCCAGTATCAGTGAACATTTGACAAAAAGAAAACCTTTTGTTAAAATAGGCCTGCAAAACGTGGACTTTGGTTCAACCTTGCAGATGAATTTGAATCACACTTCCCATCAAATAATTAAATTAAGAAACAAATATCCTATATAAACTGAACTTTTGTGTTTCTAGTGACACCTTGGAAGGTTAATCTCATTGATATTGAAGACCAGAGATTATGATTATTGGCCTGTGCTGCCCAAAATATTAGTCTTCCACTCACTTTTTCCCTCTACAAGAAGCACATGTACTCATTAATATACCTCATAATATATATGGCAGGATTACAACCTTAAATCCGAGGTACTGGAGTTTATGTGAGGGGATTATTTGACGTGATTCATTGTGGAGAGAGTGCTTGGTTAATGCTCTCAGGGCGCACTGCCCCCCACCACAAATGGCACCGCGCGATGGAGTCGGGTCCTCATTCTTCTTATGGCGTCCACGGCAGGGGTACAAAAACAGGCAGACCCCGCCCTACCCGTGACATCCCCCGCCTCTGATTGGTCGCCGTTGTTCAGGAGGAGCGCCGCAAACACAAACTGGAATGTGAGAGTGGGATCAGTGTTTGCTCAGGACGGACGGACGGCGCTGCACCGACCGCCTATCAGCGAACAAACGTCGGCCGTCTATCGCTCGCTAGGGCGGCTGGATTGAGATTTTTTTTTATTTCTTTTTGGCTCGCACCCCGAACAGCGTCAGAAATCTTTGCGCCGAAAGCGAAAAAAAAGAAGCACTTTTTCAGTTGATTTTACGCATGGCTGGAGAGGCGCAGGTACACGGGCACAGACGCCGCTGAGGAGCCACTCTAGTGAAGTTTTGCAGAGGTGAGTTGAAGCATCGGTCGGTGCAACTTCATGAAGGTTTGAACGGGCATGAGAATATGCTTGTTTAGTGTGAGGACTGTGGTGCGCTCATTCAGGGGAACTCCTTTCTCCCCGGCTGTGGGGGGCACGCTTGTTCTCCGGGGCAGTGGGTTAGTGGATCAAAACGATGCGTGATCTGATTTGACTAAGAACCAACATTTACTGTCTTTTAAAGTACAGTTTTCCTGACTTTAATCTCTCGCTCCAGACCTCTCAGTTCAGTTAAACCTTGTTTAAGGCGTTTGTGCTGTTTTTGGAGCAGCTGTAAATGGCAGACAAACTGAGCATTTGAACCCCCCTGTGTATGTGAATACATCACGTGAATCATCAGTCCTTTAGACAGATGATGCGCTGTTAGAAATGTCTCCCTTTCTTGGTCGCACGTGGATTCAGTTTAAATTGTGACATTGTTGTTGCCAAGCTGCTGTCACTGCTTTCCTGTGTGCGCCTGTGCGTGCGGGTTTGTGCAGTTCTCTCCTGATCAGACACGCTGGATGCACACTCCTGACTCGCAGGTGAAATGTGAGAATCAGGCCAGTGATTTGGAACAAAAAAACAAAACGCCTGTCCAGGTTTGTTGAGGATGAGGGTCGAAGGTCATCTATTGTACACTGATACCACCCACAGTGGACCTGCCATCTGAACCAGAGCAGATAAACTCGGCAGCAGCAGCAGCAGCGAGGCTGGAGATAAATTGTCTGTGAAGAGAGCAGCCTTGACTCTTCAGAAAGATATTTCCAGTTGTTTGCTACCTGCCAGATGGCCCCTAGTTTATTTTCTTGCAGCATCAGCCAAGAGAAAAAAGTGTGATTTCCTTGATATTTCAAATTCTCCTCCTCTTTAAAGGCCCGCCAGCTGAGCTGACAGTATCTGTTCAGCTGCATCTCCTCCAAGTTGATAAAACAAAAAGTACAAGTCGTCAAATTGTCAGCCAGCTCCTGCACGCATGAAGATACAAACAAAACAACAGGAAAATCTTTTGCCCAAATAAGCATGCAGCTTGCAGCGAGGCTTTCCCCCCGGCTGCTCATGCTGTTTCTGAGGAAAAAAGGCGTTTCTTTTTATTTATTTATTTATTTTTTCTCTAGGGCTAAATGCTCTCTCAGTGCAGCGCCAGGCTGACTTTGATATGGTTAAGTGGAAGTGCTTTGCCTCGCTGCCAGGCTGTTTGAAGGGGGCTGGAGACGAGGGGTAGTGTGTTTGTGCCAAGCCGAGACCGGCTGCAGGGACGCAAGACCAGCGTCTGTTCCCAGACTCTCTCTCACACACAAGCTCTCCCTCACCTTCCCTCTACTTTACCACAGCCGGCTTTTCATTCCCTGCATCTGCTCCCTCAGTCCCTGCCCTCTTTCTTCTCCCTCTTTCTTTTCACTCTCTGTCCCAGTCTCTCGCTTTCTCTGTCTCACACATGCAGGGACGAACACACACACACACACACACACACATACATGCACATGCACTCATTTCCTTCTCTTTCTCTCCAAAGCCTCATTAAAGGAATTATGACTGTGTGGTTTGGAGGAAATTCAGACGTGCTGTCGTTTTGTTGGGTTTTCCCCTAAACTAGTAAAACACAACACTGCAGTGTTGATGGGAGCAGGGTGGGTATTAAAGGAAAGTTTAATCATCACCTGAACGTCCATGAAAGGAGGATGCAAGCAAAGAGTAATTCTAATTATCTGCTAATTCGTTTTCTTATTAATCATTTTGTCTGATGTCAGGTGTTTTATCTGGCCAGACGATATTCAGTTCAATTCAATTTTATTTATATAGCGTCAACAACAATACAATTTATCTCAAGATGCTTTCCAAAATCCGGTCTGAAGCCCCCAGAGCAAGGCTGAAGGAAAAACTCCCTTTTAACAGGAAGAAACCTTGAGCAGAACCCATCTCATATGGACGGACCCATCTACTTAAGGCTGGCCAGGTAGAGACAGGAAAGATGGCAGAGGACAGCAGGAGAAATGAGATAAGCGTACATCTGTTTACTGTTTACTTATCATAGAAAATGAAGGAGAACCAGAAGCTTGAACAACATTAAAATTGGCTTTGGAACAATGAATAAACATGTTGTTTGAGTTTAAAATTGACCTGACTGACAGTGCCATACAGACACAGATTACGAAGGATATGCAAATGCTAGAAAAATAGGTACACAATGTTTGTGAGAAGTGAATTGCGCAAGCAGCCGTGATAAAGTATTTTTGTACTTTAAAGTCCACTTACATCTTGCAGACTGAGCACTTGACCTTTTCCTTTCCAAGAACACCCACTTGTGCTTCTCTGAGATTTTCGCTTCGCTCTGTGTGATTGTGTGGGTGGGTGGGTGTGTGCATCCACCACATGTACATATGTCTTTCCGTCTGTGAGCATATGTGGGGGGCTTGCATTCTTACGGGAGGAGTGCCTCTAAAGTTTTCACAGCTGATGGTTATTTCTTAAGGAGCGCAGAAAGTGAATGTGCTGGGAGGAAATGGTTTCAGCTGAATGCGTTCACTGCTCTGAACGCTGAGTTTAACGTTAAAGTCGACTTAAATAGTAAATAAAAACCTCCTTCTACGTGCTCCACGATCCGAACCTCCAAATTTAACTCGACCCTCGGTCTGAATCTTAAAAGCTGCTTTGATATCACTCATAAGTTGGAAGAGGTTGCTTTTGTTCTGGGTCTTTGATGAAACTTTCAGCTCCCTGTGGGGAAATTGGGTCGTTCTCTTCCCTGATGTAGACGACAGTTGTGTTGATGTGTCTGACACGGTGCATAAGAATAGGTTTTATTTTAGAAACAGAGTTGTTTCTCGACTTTTCACGCATTTTTTTTCTTTTTGGCTCTCGCGTCTGTGATTCATCACGTGGAGATTTAACGGTGACGTCAGATAACGCAGCCTCCCAGCCAGTTTCGTGTCAGAGGTTATCTGGTTTCATGATGATAGTCTGGCTGTATTAGCATGTCCCGACATGCCCAACCCTACAATCACTGCTTCCTCAGAGGGGGGTGGGAGGTGGGAGGTGTTTCATGTCTTGTCGGGAATTTCCGGTGCGAAGAAAGTGGTCAAACTGGGGTTAAGTTGTATGTGGAGACTGAGACAGCGGAGACAGCTGACTTTAGGTGGGAGATCTTATCCTCAGGGGATACCTCCTCCCATGGCGACTGTAGGTGATGGAGTTTGTACAGACATTCCTGATAACTCCTAATCCCTTCCATAACTTTACATCCATCATTAACATGCACTTTTTTATGATAACTCCAAAACTCCAAGACATTCCCATCAGCCTTGGTGGTACTTTGTATTTACTGCTAGCTACAAGCAAATGTTAGCTAACACTAAAGTTGAACAAAGGTTTATGGTGGTTAGCTGGCTAGCATAGACAGCATGAGGCACACCAGTACATCTGATATTGGCTCAAAAGATAAAATATTAGCTTGGTATTAGCTAGCTGCTCAGTATTTTGGGTATTTATTTTAAAAGTGTTGTCTTTTGCTAATAATTCTAGATGATTTTAACTCTGAATGATGGTCACGCTTATTGGTCGCGTCAGAGTCGAGATCAGTTCAACTGGGGCCACTTCTCCTCGTCAGTCATCTCTACAACTGTCTGAATTTTTATTACATTTCCATGGTCTTTTGACGCCACGTCGCTGCTATTCTCTTCTCGTGTGTCGTCTGTAGAGGAGTTGCAGAGCGCCAGGCCGCCCCGAGAGACTTCAAAGCCTTTTTGGCCAGTGGTGAGAACAGTGCCGCCTAGAACCAATCAGTTCAGACTGTAAATGGAAGAGAGGATACAGTAATGCAGCGGCTACTCCGCAGCTGTACAATCACATGAAAGTCACACTATACACACACACACACAAACATAAGCCTGTGCAACGTCTGGGTATTGGTGTGTAGATTTCTTTGAGTGTTTTTGTCTCCTGACCGCACGAGTCGAAGCAGTGATGTATGAAGAATCATAACCGGAACAATTACGTGCCGCTAATGGACTAATGAGTCCCCCACTATTTGTGTGTGGCATTCATCAGGGTGTGCGTTTGCCGGTCTGCCCCATGGGTTTTCCATCTTTATCATTTCATTTTTCCTCCCTCTCTCTATCCTCCTATGGTCATATCTCCTCTCCCTTCCCATCTGTTTGCCCACCCCTCCCTTCCACTCTCTCCTCTCCTCCATAGATACAGACAAAGAATTTATGGAAGGGAGTTTGAACCTCTCCTCACCCCTCCTCCCATTGCCTCTGAGCAGATCAGCTCGGCATTCTTGGTGTGTATGTATTTGTGTGTGGTGTTACCCATTAATCTTCTCCTCCAACTGTGTTACCGTGCCATGAGGGCATGAACACATGTGCGCCACATGGTACATGCTGGACGTCCTGTGTGACACATGATATTTGACACACTGACACACACACACACACACGCCTCTGGCCGGAGCAGCTGGGAGTGGCAGCGGCATTGCGATTGCTGTAAGCGTTTTAGGGTCCTAAGCTGATAATCTGTCTGTTTTGGTCTTTGCTTCCTCTGCAGAGTCCAGCAGCTGGAAGACATATTATTGGTTCATATCTGTGTGTGTCATCATCATTTCATGTCTCTTTTCTTTGTTTTGGCAACATGACAACAACGCACAGATTGGTGACACATCCAGCGCCAGACAGTTTTCTTCACTGGTAATAAGTTGTACATGTGCTGTCAACATTTCTGGTCTGCTGTGATGGTTCTCCGAGCTACAGTCACTTGTCTCTTCTCTCCCTCCTGCCTCTGCTTGTGTGCTTGTATCATCTGTTGTCTCGCTCCCCTCTTCTACCTGTGCAGGTTTAGTTTTTCACTCTTCATCTTTCCCAGCATGTGACTGCAGCACCGTGATCACATTTTTGTCCCAGACATCTTTGCAACCTTTCGAGTGGAGGAGACGTCTTGCACCTGTGTGACTGGCTTCTTCTGTCATAAAGTCGAGTTCTCTGAGACATCGGGAAGTGGGTGTTCCCGTTACCCAGCTGCCTCGGGGTGGCTGTGACACACAGCTGTGTGATGACAGATGAATGGAGGAGGAGGAGGAGGAGGAGGAGGAGGACGGGGGGGAGGGGTTGCTACGACGCCGCTCCTTCGTCCTGAGGGGAGCCGTCACGAGAATGGCTCTTCAGTCTTTGAACTTTGCTGCTCATCCAAAATATGCCCTCAAAGGTCACAGGCGCTCGGTGTGACGAATATATTTTGGTAGCATCAAAACCCAGAAATGTCGCTGTCTGAACTGATTAGATGATCAAAATCAGTCTTATTTATAATTCAGATTTTTAAAGGGGATCTGAGCTTCATGTGGGTCAGGAAAAAGAGGCTACTGCTTTTTAATAGAAAGCTGGGGTAAAGAACTGAAGGTGTTAAAATGATATAATGGCTTTGTATCAAACGTCTTTGGAGCTTGCCGCGTACTGTCGACCAACTAGTCAGAGAATTTCATCTGTGCTGCTTTTTTATGCCCCTGCAACAGTGACAGTCATGACCAGAGGCATTGTGTCTTTGGATTTATCCGTCCATCCATTCAATTTTCACAATATCTCAGGAACATGTTGGGGGAATTTGTTCAAATTTTGCATCGACTTTCAGCTTTTCCGCTTTTATTGAAACTCCTACACTCAGTGCGGTCACATTGAAGTCTGGACGAACATTGATGCAAACTGCAACTTACCTGCTTGGTGGAGGCATGCAACCGCAAGGGTGCTGTTTGAGGCTTTTAATCCTGTCTTTCAACAGGATGATCAGTGAAAAATCAATGGACTGAACATTTGCAGGTTTCAGCTTCCCTAATGCAAAGTTTAAGAGCGGCTAAATGTCACATCAGAGTGAATGATTTTGGTTTTCTTTACTTGAAATGTCATAACAAACTTGCAATTAAGTTCTATTTATAAAGGTCATTTAAAGAGTCTAGTCCTTGGTGAGGAATTTCCACATTTGACCAAGGGACATTAAGTGTAACGTGCGCAGAGATGAGAAATATTCTAGACGGGAATGGTCCATTTTCTTATAAAGATTGACAAACATAGCATTCCTGAAGAGCAGCTTTGAAGCTCGATGTGGGTGGTACCGGCCGTTACCATCTTGGTAGTGCTTGACTCCGACTAACTAATTCAAACATGGACAAAGAGGTGGGCTGTGAGTCGAGCTGAAGCAGGCGGTTGACTCCTAGGCAGATAGCTGGCAATCTGTGATGACACCTTCCTAAGGATGCATAACTTTAAGTCTTGATATAATTTGAATAACTGAAATTAAATGGGTGAATTACCTATGGAGGCCTCAAGTGGCCAATCGAGGAACTGCAGATATTTGCGCTCTTCCGCGTTATCTTAATTTGTGTTGTTTTGTTGTGCTGAAACAGATATCTGTCGCTAAGTGATTAAGCTGCTCTCCCCTATTAATTTACCTTTAATGGCAGTTGCCATTGACAAGTATCAAAGAACAAACATTGAGTATATTCCGGTGCAGCAGAGGCATCACAACATCAGAGTGGCTCTTGAACATTATTCTGCATGTCTCCCTCTCATCGTCCTTGCCTGCCTCCTGCTGCACATAAATGCTGACACACTGTTAAAAATATATATATATATTTTTGAAAAAGGGCAGCAAACCCCATAGGAGAACACTGAGGTACTAGATGTATGTTAACAGCTGTGTGTTTGAAGTGATGATTGGCACGATGGATGACATGGCGATCTGCATTCTTATTTGTAGACTTGCTTGTTTTCTCCGTGACTGTAACCGTTTCCTTTTCTCCTCTGAGCCTCCAAATATAAATAATTAACACCAATAAGTTGTCTGCGTACTCGAGTCTTTGAGTATTTCCAGCCTTTTGCTTCACAAGTCGTCATGGTTGCAGATCTTCAAATTGTACTTCATAGCTCGTCTGTGCCCTGCTCCCCGCTGAGTCCTCACTCCGAAACAGCATGATAATCTCTGCACCCAGATGAAATATACAACTGCGAAACAAATGTTTAGGAGAAAAGAACAACTGTCCCCTCCAGTGTTTTGCTCTGCCAGTCCTTTCGGGGTAATGTGGACATTCGGCCTTTTTGTCCCGCAGTGTGCAGCTGCTTGGTAAATTGTTATTCTGTTGATAACATTATGGTAATGTTTCAGTCAAGGCTAGGAGAGTGATGAGTGGAGCACAAATCCACCATGACTCCTGTTTGTAAGTTACTCCCACAGTGTTTAATGCTTTTGCTTCTGAGAGAGAGAGAGAGCGTGCATTTATGGTTTTTCTATGAAAGAAATATAACCAGATAGTAAGTGCTCCGTGGATGTAGTAGTTTAATGGCTGCTGTCGTAGAACCAGTCGGAGCATAAAAGATGATCAGTAACTGAAGTTCTGACACATTTTCCGGGCCTCTCCGTTCTGCCACCTCTGCAGCCGCCAGAGCCCAAGCAATGAGAAACTGTAGCCGACTGGATATTTTTTCATGGTCGGCTAATTCACACTCATGTTGTCACAGTAGCCGCTATCAGTGGAGAGAGTGTTGTCTTTTCCTGCTAAAAATAACAAATGGAGCTAAAACAACCGGCGTAATCCTGTTTGCGCTGCAGCTGCATTCCACCGTGGCGGCATAGGTGGTCATTTTCAGTCAGAGTCACAGTAATGGACAAATGAAAGAAGTGGAGCAAGTAGGGGACGGGTTTTCATGCTGACCCAAATGCAGGGCATACTAATAAGTCAGTTGGGCGTATTGGAGCAATATGCATGAGACACTGCGAAAAGAAAAGATGGAAATAGTCAATGGGGAAAGGATAAGAGGACATTGTTTCATGTTTTGAAGGAAAATTCACCCTAGATTACTTTTAAAAACTCACATTTTTTATGCACAGTGTTAATTTCCTGCATGTTTACAGCGTTTTCTTGAAAGTGTAGGACGCCGTTGGCTCCAAAAGCTAAAAAGCAGGTTCTGTTTCTCTACTCTCTCTGCTTTTTGCAGCGTCTAATGATTATTGTCAGTGTGCGGACGCTCTAGTCAGCAAGAGACACATCATGTGCTCAGGCTTAAGCTCTTGTCTCTCGGTCAGCCGCTGCTGCTTTCTACAGTATTTTCTAATGTCATAAAAAAAATAATCTTGTGGACCACTAATCTGGACGGTGCATTTACTGGTGTGGTTTACGGTTCTCACGAGTGATTACACGCTGCTCTCCACTGCCGAAATGTCAGCGGCAGCTGCCTGAATGTAACTTCAGTCCAGACACGCCTCAGTTAATCTGGTCATCTGTACATTTAAATGCCACTCCATATCCTGGCCTTAATTTTTCTCAGCCCCATGAGGATACTGATGACCTATAATTAGAATAGAGTGACTATAATCGCCTCATAACGATATGTGAGGAAATCTGAGCACACTAACACTCACACGTTGGGGTCTGAAGAGCGGGAGCTGCATTCGAACACTGGGGAAATGTCACTGAGGTGGAGAGAAATTAACTCTTCATGAATTTGTTTGAACAAAAGAAGAAGATAAAGGATATTAATTGCTTTTTCTAAATGAGGCTACACATAAAGGAACCAAGGAAGTAGTACCTGTCTGCCTTTTAACCAATTTGAAAAGTCTGGTGTTGAATTTAATACTCGTGTGTGTGCTTCTTTGAGTTTTTTAGACCTATGATGAAGCTGGCACTGGCCTCGTTTCACATACCCACGTTCAAAGGCGCGCACTGTTCGATTCCTGGTCACGTCCCCTCTGAACAGTCTGCCTCACGCTAATCTGTTTAACTGCATCAGATGACTGAATTGTCCGTCAGCTGATTCCTATTAATGTTTATACACTCCAGACCAGTTTAATGTTGACCCGATATAGCACTGCTTGTTTTTTTAGTAAATCAATCACCGTGGGACGATGTCTGAGATCCGGACGGCCTGGCTGTTTGGGTCAAGATTTCAGACTGCTTGATTATTTTTGAACGTCAGAGAAAGTCACAAGACACCGGAAGTTCAGTCAAAACACGAGTTAACAATTATTTTTAACTTGGGATTTGCTGTCTCGCTAAAGGTTTGATGAGAAGATCAGGCACATTGAGCACAGAATCTTTAAGATAGGCTAGGCTAGGTCCGTCTAGGCTAGGCCTGTCCTTTATTTAAGGTTGGTTTACACTTCCTCAACTCATCTATGCAGAGTCTATTCATTGTTTTGTATCTACAGTATGCAACTGAAACGTCAGCGGTGTTGAGTTTCTCTATGTGCTTAAAGCAGCGGTGCTTGGAACTGAGCGGCACATGTTGGAATCTGAGTTAAGGAACACTTGCACTGTAATCACAGCAATCCAGAAAAGAAAGAAGACATCTGAGAAGGAGGGTGAAATTTCTGTGCTTGTGAAAAAAAAAAGTCGATAAGGAAAGGCATGTAGCTGCATTTCTATGGAGGTCAGGCTGTGGTGTACAGAGCTATACTGCACCTACAGAGATCCAACGCTCCATCTTGTCTCACAGGTTGACTTGTGTGAAATCACTTACTTTGTCTTTGCTTTGTGTTACTTTGTTGTTTTTGTCGAACATTTCTGTAAATTCAAGAATTTTCCTCCATTGTGGACGCTCAAACATAGGGACAGCAGCGAAAGAGCTTTGTGAATGTCTGTAGAGATGACTATTGACTGATCCTTTGTGTACCTGAGGTATACTCACTACATACCAGCATCGCACAGGACGTGTTGAAATTTCTCTGCTGTCCATTGTTTCTTTTGTGTATATGTGTGTGTGTGGGATTTTTTTTCTCGTGTGGTGGGATTCCTGGAAACACAGTCAGAGTGAAAAATGTTGTTTATGGCGCTGCAGGTGATGGAGCAGTCAGTCATAAAAGGGTCCCTGTTCTCGCCTTCAAAGCTTTTGGTGAATACCTGACTGTCACCAGGTCATGTTATTTCCAGCTTCTTCCTTCGTTTACATGCGGATGTGTTTCACGTGCTGGTAACCAGAGCGAGATTAAATTACACTGGCTAGAGATGTAATTTATTCACATGTATGACTTTTATATCATAAATACGTGGTTTGTCTTTATGTTTTAAGCAAACATGAACTTGGATGAATATTTTTTTGCCTTTTGACGGCACAGGAAACAAGCTAACGATGTCATGAATAACTCCGTCTTCCTGCTGCTAACTCCCACCGCTAACTTTTGCAGTTGACTTCAGGTTTCTGCAAATTTGGCGCCTCCTCCCGATCCACATCTGACCAGGTAAAATTAAAACAGTCATATCTCCAGTTTCACATAGTCTATCAATGTTAAACAAAAACCGGCCAGCGTGATCATAGACAGGCGGAGGTTCAAGCTTTTCTTCAGAGGGAAATCTTTTCCAATTTTTTAGCCGTTAAGTGCTCCACCGTGCTCACCAGTGAGTCACTAACTAACTGTGTCTGGTGTTTGTGTCTGAGATTTATTAGAGTTGGTTTTGTAGCTGTTGGGATTGAACCCAAACATCAAAGTTGCGGGTCAAAAACACCAAAATAATGAGCTGAAGGTTGTTAAAAAGCTCTGTGGAGCTGAGGAGCAATGCAGTCATCATTGCAAGGGAGAACTTTCAAATACGCGTAGTAGTTTAATTCATTGGTAATATAAAGATATTGATAATAGTAGCTTTAGTTCTTTGTATCTTGCATAAAATATAGGAACTGTGTCAAAGTTTCAAATCAACATGAAACTCTGAAGTGCAAACTGAAGTATTCAGTGAGTCATCCTTGTTATCAAAGGTGTTTTATTACCACCTCACAAGGCGACATTCTTCCGCTCCGCTCTAAAGCAGTTTCCCCCCTGCCTTTTAGTGGTTTTTATGCAGCCTTTTCAGCAAAGACGAACAAAAACGCCATCCTCAGGAGGAACTTCCACTTTCCCTCAGCACTGAGAATAATGATGCTCCCTGTTCCTAAAGCAATTTAGCCTTGTAGAAGTAGCTGTAAATCCCAAATCCAGTTAAAAAGCAATATCACAAGCTTTCTGCTGTGCAGCGGTGTAGATTCTCATTTGCATGTGCGCCGGCATGGTGTCACCTTTCATAAACATAACTGAGCTTGTGATTATGCGTCTGTGTTTGCTCTGCAGATTTTTTTTTTTTTATACCTGCAGGGAATTTGGATTTAAAACATTTTTCTTCATCATGGTCAGTAGGTTAATGGGGCATGGGATGGAAGCGGGATTAAAACATGCTGCTTTGCACTTAATGTGTGCATGGAAACGTCGGTTTAATTTGTAAGAGTTTAAATTTAACGAGGTCTTTGCTCATTTGAGAGAACTTTCATCCACATGCAAGTGTCTTGTAGTGTAATATGAGCTCCAAACGAAGCTGCCTCGGTTTATTTTTGACTGAGATATTTTTAAAAGTTCACAGTAGGCT
Organism: Chelon auratus; assembly: GCA_030220025.1. NCBI lineage: Eukaryota > Metazoa > Chordata > Actinopteri > Mugiliformes > Mugilidae > Chelon > Chelon auratus. The sequence goes on from JASGAT010380440.1 coordinate 16,676, forward strand.
AATGGGTTTAAGCAACCAAGTGGAGTTCTGTCCGGCCGTCGCACACTTGTTTTCATTTTCGATTACAGGAAAAGAAAATGAGAGAAGGAAACCTCATTGTATGTTTTGGCTCGGGATTTTAGCAACACCAGCAATTACACTCCTCTCTCATCCAGTTCACACAAACACGGGCTGATGGATAACCGAGCAACTTCCCGGCACGCGCTTGAAACCTGCAGGCCGTGTTGGAACAAGTTGCTCCTTTTCCAGTCACAAGTAGACCGATCAGTGTATCTCCATCGCTCCAATCTCCTGGATGTGCTCTGTTTCAATAGACTCTTTATCTCTTTAGTCTCTCAAACCTGGACTGCTGCATCTTCTTTTACGTTTTCTCTTTTTTATAACAGCCCTCATCATCTCCTCCCATCTCTGTGTTTCTATCAGCACAATCTGTCACACTAAATACAAATAGAAATAGAAAGAAAAGGGAAAGGAAAGCAGCTTTGTAATGCATTACGTGACATTGAGAACACTTTTGAAGCAGCGTCTGTAAGACATTGGAATAAAAAAAAAGAAAAACACTTTTTGCAAATGCAAGTTCGGTGCTTTAAAAGCCTCGGCCCTGAGACACGAGGGTGTGTGTCCTACTTCTTGGCAGTTGGCTCATAACCGTTGTTTTACGTAACGCACTTCATCCCATTTTGTCTGCTGTTGCCATGGTGAGGCTAATTTATACAGGCATTAAGAATTAGGCTTCTCTTGTTAACATGCACCGCGGGCTGACGCTGGGTTTTACACATACACACACACACACGGCCGTGCACATTCGGAACACACACATACACATTGAGGATTATTCAAGAGTTAAATGTGGGTGTTTGTGTGCAGCTGTTTGTGTGTTTGTGTGAGACTCTTGTGGGAAAGAGGAGCGTGAACTGGGAAAAATGAGCAAAGTCTAAGTGTGTGTTTTTGTGCGGTAAGGTACTTTAGATGGATGATTTACACTAATAGATGAACCAGCAGGGTTTGTTTGCAAAGATTAATTAATAATGCTGATATATTTACTTCTATTGATTTGCAGCCAGTGTTGCACATTTCACTCCTAAAGCTTCTTCTGGAAGTCATAAATCATGTCTCTCTCCTGTTTTGTGATTGCTGTGGGTTTGGCTTTTGACTGTGTTGACCTCACCGGTGTTCACGTTTTAAAATCCATGTATTTCTGAATAAACTGGCTGAGAATGAGGACGAGAAGTGGGCCCAGTCAAATGAGGAGAGAAGAGATATGAATGTGAGTCATGCTGTCATTGAAGAAAGAAGAACCTCTGCGGAAGAAGTCTTTGGAGAAATCCATTCAAATATCTGAGTCACCTAAATACAAGTTGAATGGAAGATTCAAAAATTAGAAAGGATGCATCTCGGGCAGATGTTTAAAACTGCGCCCAATGAAGGGAATTGGAAAGACAGATTGACATTGTGTCGTGGTGGTGGTGCTAGTGTGTCTAGTGTCCTCTGAGAGACTCTTGAAAGAAGTAGCACGACCCGCGAGGCGAGGTCAGAGGCAGCATTTGGCAAATCAAGTGCAGTCCATCCCTCTTGAAATGGTTCTATTTTTATGCCCAAAATCCCTCGGGCTCAAAGATGCATCAATTAAACTTTGGTCATCAAAGGTCACTGTGAACTCACAAACCACATTTTTGGACGTCAACCATTAATATTCTAGTTACAAGAGGTTTACACACAAGTGTCTAATAGCTCTCCACCGTCTTCACTTCCTTCCAGGAGCCTCTCGTTCCTCTGGTACTCCAAGACAAGCTCATGTGTTGCTGATATTGAGCTTCAGGTGATTGTTGTTGCAGCATGTGACGCAGCTCGCTCCTCTGTGAAAACAATCTCTGTATGAAGACAGCATGCTTTTTCTTCTTTGGTGCATTTGTGCCTTTTGAGTCAGAAATGTGATGTGATGTTAGATGGGCTAAGTGACAAAGCTGTACAGTTTGCCAGATAAACCCCTGTCCATGCATATAAGCATTTTTCACTTGTTGCCGATTGCTTTGCAGCTGACCGTTCTAGGCTGTAGGTAAACAAGAAGAACAGAAAGTCATTGTAAGTGTGTGGACAGAGCTAGCTCTTCTTGCCATTCATCTCGGTTCAGCTGACAATCCAAGCCTGCGGTCGTCACGGTGAATTCAGGGGTAGGAATGAAATCGGCAGATGCTGTTTTCTTGCGGTAAAAGTTTGGGGATCCTGCGACGTGTCGGTCAAGTGTATCAGACGCTACCATTGGTCATTGCCTCAATTTCGTTGCTTCAAGGTTCAGAGTAGTTCAACTCTGGTACCCCCGCTGAAGTTTTTTTTCCATCTGTCATCGCTACAAATCAACAAATATCATAACGATTCCATGGTCTGTTGTCATCTCATCACTGCTAGTCGCTTTCTCTCGGTGCACTACCCTTTAGGATTACTTTCACCTTTTGTGTTTTTGCACATATGACCTAGACTACGCTGCAAGTTGTGCGATATCTAATTTGTTCATTATCCCAGTCTGGAGCTTTTTTGACGTACTCATAAAACAGCGTCACCACACCTGCAGCTCCCACAGCAGATAAATGGTGAGCCGTCATTGCACACGTAGGAAGATTAGCATGCTAGCAGTATTGTAAGCTCTCCAGACAGTCCCACGACCCTTGCCTTGCATATCCCGGATTTCCAACAAGAGGCTCTTGTCTCTTTCCGATTTGCTCCTACAGCTGGTTTTGATCTCCTTTAGCCTAGATTGGTTGCTTTCTTTCTGTTCTCCTCTCATCTCTGCCCTCTCATCCCTCATCCACTTATCCAACATGTCGCTCACTCTCCCAGCACACACACACACATTGTCAGGGTGGGACCAATGCATTAATGCACATAGAGCATGGAGAGCAAACAACAAATTGATATTACACCAAGTCTCCCTTCATCTAATTGTGCATTTGTCATTTGTTCACTCCTTCCAAGCAGCAGCTCAGCATACTGATCAAGCCGATGCTTACAATTTCCACCTCCAAAAAAAAAATATCACACACCACACTCATGGGGGCATTTAAGGCTCGGATGAAAGACCTGTGAATGGACTGACTGGCGGCTGCATTCAACATGGGTAACAGCTGGCAGCGAACCAGACCACGCTGCGAGTGGGCATTGTTGTTGTCGCCCTGAAAGGCCCTTTAGACGAGATGAACGGTGACACTAAGAGGTGCGGAGGAAAGGTTTTCATGATTCAGTGGCCGAACTCAAGCCTTTGTGAGAGAGTGCGTGTCTTTATCTGCGTGGTGGCATTGCTTTAGACGTGGGATTGGTTTTGAAGGGGCTTGCCGAGGCTGGGAAAGGTTTTTGGGAAAATCCAGAAGCCTGGGCTCGAGTGTGAAGATTTAGCATACCATTCATACCAACTGTCCACAGGGAGAAAGTAAAAATCGAATGTATATCTTTTAAGTTTGTTTATATTTTACATGTAAACCTGGGATCCTATCCCAGCAGTCCGTGGGAGAAAGATTAAACAGTAGTTCATTTAGTGTGATTTTAGCAGCTGGAGCTACTTCAACAACTTGAGCTCGGGTGCTGCAGATGTTGTACTTAAGGGAACACAGGTATTATCTTAGTTTCTCAGAGAGAGCAGAGACAAGATGATTATCTTTTTATAAAGACTCCATTTATTCAGCAGCGAGTGGGAAAGTCCCTGAAAATGAATGTAGGACAAACTCTGTTTGAATTTCATAGTTTCTATCTTGCTGTCAGATTTTAAATGAGCATACCGTGTAGCTCTGAGGTAAATACTATTGTCACAGTTTATATTGTGAGAGAAGACAGGGAAAAGTGCTCCGTGTTATTCCCTTGAGTCCTCATCATAGGTGAAGGTAGCTGCGTGTACCATTTGGGAACATTGGGGTATTTAAGGGGCTTGAAGCTGAAGAGCTTAGTGATCACTGGGTTTAGTTTTCAGGTGTCCACATTTTCCCGTTCCCCGTCTTTTTTGCTCCGTCTAAAATCTACAGGAGATTTTTTTGGGAAGCGGCTGAAGTGCCCTGAACATTGTGCAGCCTGTTCTGTTATTATCCGGAGAGCATTAGGTAACAAGATGTACCAATCATTTGCCACCCACTGCTCCTCTTTTAGGGGAGTGAGTCAGAAAGTCAGAGAGACAAACATGGTACGGCAGAAAACTGTGTTGTTGAACATCTAGAGACCAAAATGGACCGAAATGCTTCACATCATTAGAGGAAATTGCTGCTTTTCTGTCTCTCGTCGGCTGTCGGCTGTGATTAGGGCGAGGTGATAAGTAGAAGTATTAGTAATTATTCTCAGGATAATTCTCAGGTCAGAGTCATGTCATGATACCGTATCTCTGCATCGTGTAATCTGACAGATTTGCAGTTGAAATGAATAGTTCAGTATTTGAATATTTGATTTGCTAGATCATGATATTTGTTTGTACTAGAAATCTGTGCGCTTTGTACGCCAGTAGAAAGGATCAAATGTGGGATGAAACACAGCATTTCATCTGGTGCACTTGAGAGCTGCACTTCTTTGTCATTAGCTATTGAAGGTGTGCAGCTTGTTACTTGGTGTTAATTCAAAATTTGAGGACATAATATCATCAAAATATCATGGCAACTCTCCAAACATATCTATTCCACGCAACGATCCCTGGGGCTAAAAGATGAACCCATCCAGGAAGTGCCAGAAACTGCAGTTGGGCCTGGCTCCAAAAGCAAATCAATCCCAACTTTGCAGCAAAAAGAATCATGTTTACAGCCTGGTACAAACTCATCCATTTAAATTACACAGGCCTCTTCAGGAATACTGTGGCTAACATCACAGATATATGTTGTCAGTCGTAGTAGTCAGTGGGGAACATGGTTAAAACATGGACAATAACACAATTTTGTTTCAATTTCTCCAGTGAAACTTGACAGGAAACGTGCCACAAATAGTTGAGCAGCAATGTTCACATTATACCGAGTAATTTGATCCATCGTTAAAATAAAAATATTGTTTTCTACGTCTTAAAGGCGATTTCAATATCCTTTTCACCCACCATTAAAATAAATATCTACTGTCTGATACATAAACTATCTGTCTATGGACACCTAAAATTCTTTTTTGACCCCATCAAGCCAAACAGACGGTCAGCTTCAGGCAAAAACATCCACCCGACCATTGGTCCTAATGATTCATTTACTGAGTCATAGCCGCCAGGGTCCTCTGGGTTAAAGTGAGCTAGCTGCTATTCTTAGCCGGAGCAGTATCAGTCTCACTGGTCTATTGTTCTTCCACCGCAAAACAAGAATCTCTTCTTTCCTTGGGCCCCGTGCCGGGTCTTTGTGTTCATCTCTGTAAGCCCCTCAGACCGAAGCCGGTGATATCAGGTTGCTGGTTCAATCACTTGTCCTATCATGGACAGAGGCGTGGACTGTGTGTGTGTATATGCTGGCATTTGTGTGGTGACATGAGCCCTGCCCTGACCCCCCAACACAGAAGCACTTGGAGACAAAGATGGTTCAAACACAAAC
>JASGAT010380440.1:22215-37347 GCA_030220025.1 Chelon auratus
CGTTTGGGAAGGTTGTTTGACTGGTTGAGAAGCTGACACACAAAGAGCTGAATTCCTCTGCTTGTTAGCGGAGTTTAATTTGATTTGACAAATCTGCCTCTCTCCGTTTCAGTCCTTTAGGCATTGCTCTGTTCGCCGCTTTTTTCCTTTAGCTAGTGATACAGATTAACAACGCTGTAAATTCTTCACGCTGTTGCCACCAAGGTCAACGGTTGAGCCGTTATTTGTTAGTGAGGCGTATATTCAAACGGATTGTGGAAAGTACAAGAAGACGCACTGGTGGGGGCGTATTTATTTACTGTGTTGTGAGTGTTGTAGTGGAAAAAACGGAAGTACAAGCCAGGAAATCATTCATGCCACGAGACATGGTTTTACACCCCTGGAGAGATGCACTAGTTTTATCCTCTATCTTGATAACTGCAGGATAGTCAGCAGAATTAAACATACCACAATAGAAAGTAATCTACCATGGATTTGTGTGGATGTGGCGTTGTGGTTTTTTGGTTGTCGTGAGGGTGCACCTCAGTGGTCTTTATTAAAATGAAATACGGACATCGTCTGAATACAGTTAAAGAAGAACGTCTGTGTTTCAGATTGTTTCAATTTCCTGTGTCAACCCGCTGAAATGTGCTTCTCCAGCAGTTGTTACTCTTCCCAAAGCCTCTCAGAGGTTTTCTCTACTTTGTCACCCTGTCCATGAAAAATGAGCAAAGCTTACTTCCTTTTCAAGTTGGATTCTTTGGAAGTGCACTGCGAGTTTAATTGTCAACCTGCTACCTGGCACCGCGTTCCCAGTCCTCTCCCTGGAAGCTTCCCGTTGGGCACTCGATCTCCTCTTCATCATTATCTGACGGCTATATTTGGACGTTTCTTGGTCTATTTTCAGCTTGCTCCCCGAGTGCCCACGTGAGTCATGTTGCATTCCACGTCTCCAGCTTAATAAAAAGGTTGAAATATGACAGGCTGCTGCTGGTAAATATAGACACAGTGATGAAAGATGTCTAAACTATAAGAAAGAGGCTGAGAAGATGAAACTTGCGCATGGATTGGGTTCTTTACATGTGGTATTGAGACTGTTAAGCCTGTTGTTTAGTTGGGGTAGAAAATATATGTGGTACAGTACACACCGCACAAAGAAAAGTGACAGGAGTCATGTTTTGTGACACCTGCCTGAGGAGTAACAGTAACAGTTCAGGTATGTTTGCAGCTGAGTGGTGACAAATGGGCCAGAGGAGTCGAAAACGTGTCGGCGCAGGCTCTGAATGCTGCTCGTCCACCTCGCACATGGCAAGCGTCGCCAACAGTGCTTACACTGTGCCGCGTTGCACAATGCTCCCTGTACTCCAGCTCACCTCTTCGTTGACATTGTTTTAGTGTTAATTGAGTTCACAGGATGTTTTTGTTGTGCTGTGGTGCATCGATAATCCCAAATTTTTCGCTTCTCGTCCAAGTATTGTCGACTAATTTGTCTGAAACTGATTTGTGTCTTCTCTAGGAGTGTCGTCCCGCGTCCCGGAGATCATGGCAGCCGGCACCCACTCCCCCGGTGGGCCAAATGGCATAATCCGGAGTCAGTCCTTCGCAGGTTTCAGCACGCTACAAGAACGACGCTCACGGTAAGCAGGGATCTTCAAAGTGGTTAATCAGTGATCAGCTGACGTTACTCATTTCTGAAATAACGATTCAATTCAAGGGGCGAATGAAAGAATTTCATAAAACTAACCCTTTGATTGATTTGTCCATAGTTTGTAATAGTTTATCTTCAAACATGGTATTGATTTGAAAGGAATCTCAGAGACAACGCTTTATGTTATTGATCATTTCTACTTTTTCACTAATATGTCAACTTTTAATTGTTAGCAGTAGTTCATGCAGTAAAGAGCACAGATACCTTGATAAACATTTGCTATCTGGATGTGGCAGATTGTTGGCAAGAAATTACAGAACGGAAATGAAATCCCCGAAATATGTGTCACCATTTGGCAGGTGTCATATTCGTTACGCAATGTGGTCACAGTTTCGTAAAAGATAACTTTGAATGTTAAGGAGGGCCAAGTAACTCACTTATATGAAACTTTTTTTTTTTGCAGATTACATTTAAATATGTATAAGTCCTTACACATTAAGTCTTTATGCGTTCACGTTTTGATAGAAATGACCCTTTAAGAAATCTCATCTGTCACTGCAACCACGCTCGGGTTCAAACGTCGCTCACGCAGACGGCAGGAATTTAATGACTCGGTAATCTGGAGGCAAGATTCATGCCGATCAGCGGGCCATGGCAAGTCTTAAGATCCTGTTAAAAAAAAAAAAATTCTGAATACTTAAGAGATGATCATTGCTACATAAACACACACTAGCTCCTTATCGTTTTCATTCACCAGACTCTGCTTATGAGAAGTTAGATTGATAACATTCTAGAGAGATAAGAGTTTTTTTCCGTGTTTTTCCCTCCTTGACTCATCTGTGACTGTTCTCGCTCCATTACCAGAAGACAAAGCCTGCTCACAGTCACATGTCAGATATATCTCCTGCAATCTTATGGTTGTTCATCTTCAGCGACCCTGGTCATGCGGGGAAAACCAACGTGAACACTTTTCCCCTCTTTTTCTCTCTGCGCAGACAGTGAATGGGGTAATTGGGGTTGGAATGACTCGAGTGAGTGGGCGACAGACGAGATACTATTCTGATAATGAGCGAGGTGGAAAGCTGCAGAGATCTGGCTTCTGAAGCCAGTGGAGTGCGTCGGTTGCTTTGTGTGTGCAGCTCTGGCTGAGTTTTTGAGCAACAACTTTCCATATGTGTACTCATATGTGAATTTAATGCTGCAGAGTTTGTTGGGGGTTTTTTTCATGCAAGGATGCAAATTCACAATCATAAGCCCGTATCAGATCGTTGGCATGTGCATTTCTGTGCGCGTCCCTATCAAGAGACCCTACTACACCACAGCTTGCGTGACCCCCAAGGCTACACGGCGCTCTCATTCAGTGTTGCCCTACATTTGTGGCAGCCCAGCTTAACTTGTGCCGCTGCTGGCATGCGGCAAGACGTGGCGCGTTCCAACTTGTCGAGAGCTGGAATTGGTTGTCGTCGAGCCCCCGAAATGACTCTGGGATCATTTCATTAAGACGAGCGAAATGTCATCCGTCAGCTAAATCTGTAATGGTTTTAAAAGCTGAAATGTGCACGGGCGCGTAAGATGAGCGTGACCTAAAACGGATTCATGAGATGACAGAAAGTCTTCCGAGGTGGGCCTACTGTTGAGAGGATTGTGCCGATTCTCAGAAGTGGCAATTAAATGATGTGTGGAGTGACAGATTAGATTCTTTTGCAACCTCAATCATTTATCAAGCAGATAGATGAGAAGGTTCACAGTTTTTTTCTGTTTTAAATAAAAGTATGAGTGTTAAACTGAAAAACATTACCTCATGTGATGGACAGATTTGAGTTCTGATATTTTAATGCTTATAATTAAAAATAATGACAAATAATCATCATTGAAGCTTGAGACATCAACAGGATACTGAGAAAAGGATCTGTTTTTTGGTACGTAATGATGTCCTACTTTATATGTTGGTACTCTGATAAGCACTTTCTGTAGTTTTATGATGTTTTATATATTCAATAATGTATAAAACTGATCAAACAACTAATCAGAGGATTAAGGGATAAGAAAAATTAATTTGTTAATCGCAGCTTTGTGGACAAAAAAAGAAAAAAGGAAGACAAAACGTGAATCAACATGCATCTCTTTAAGTGAACACAGTGGACGGCAGCTAGCATCAGATTCTCCCTTTGACTGCATGCTTTAGTTTCAGGTGCAGCCACGGGTTTGTCTCACGGCTACGTTTAGGTTTGGTAAACTTTTACGTAGTGCAGCTGTCTGTGTCCATGTCATCGCTAGAGGAGCCTACGTCACTGCCTTTTATACAAAAATAACAACCGCTGAGGTGTTTAACTCTACACTCTACACACTGTCAGTACACACGGTCAGTTGCTAGAGGCCCCATGAGCACTTGAATGTCACAGATTGCCAGTAGCGTGATTGTCTGTGCGTTTGTGAGCTCACTACAGCAGAAGATAAACTGCAGCATTACAAACGTTCACAGATGTTTGTGCATTCGTGGTATTTAGCGCATTCCTGTGACTGATGGGGAGGTTCAATGCTCAGGTTATGCAGGGAGTTTGTGTGACCGTCTGCATGTGTGTGTGTTATTGATCATGTATGTGTGTGTTTGACAGGTATGCGGGCTAAGTGCGTCAGTTCTTTATAACTGAGCTGTGAACAGACTCTGCAAGGCTGCTAGATATGACGGATGAGATGAATTCATGCTGAGACTGGCCCAAGGGCATGTTCAGGATGCTGTAAAATAATACAGAAATCTAATCAAATGCTGTTCCGTGATGACAGACAGTGTCTTGGCTATCTGAAATTCTGGAGAAATCCTGTGACGCATATTTAGATTCAGATGCAGTGTGCAAGTATCTCTTGATTATCTTTTGCATCAAGATATATTTTTAGGCCAGAATGCTACTTCTTTCTTCTCTTGGACATGTGTTATTTCCAGTAAAAAATATTGCACAGGAGACAGTAAATCATCCAGCACATGGGTGGATAAACAAGCCCTACTGGACGATATATTACTAAAATGTGTGTGTGTTTGTGTGTGTGTGTGTGTGCAGGTGTAACTCTTTCATGGGGAACTCTGCGGTGCAGAAGAAGCCTCAGTCCAAGCCCAAGAAACCTCACCTGTCGGGCCACAAGGGAGGCAGCTCCTCCAGAGAACCGCAGCCCAAAAGACTGGATGAGGTTTACACTGCTCTCAAACAGGGACTGGAGTGAGTAACTCATACACTTATTCTGTTTACACATGCTCAGATTCACTCAGGAAGTAGATAATAAAAAGAAATTCCTCCTTCAGTATACAGAATAAAATCATTAAATGGTCCAGAGTAGCCATTGCTATCTAAATGAGACACCTGAGGGTAAACAGGTTGAGTAAATAAATGCTGATAACCTGATGCTTTAAGCTGTGCATTTACGATATGTTTGAGCCTGTTGACATTTCCTCCTGAATATATTTACTCCATAAATGTTTGTGTTCAAGTGTTTTTGTTTGCTTTGCGTTGCTGAAAGCCTTACCTTTCGTGCAGCAATGTTTTAATTTCATTGACAGTGACTGATTAAGCTCAATACTGCGCTGGTATACATTCTTAATGTTTCTTCCTTATTTGTCCCGTAGCGAGTATCTGGAAGTTCATCAAACAGAACTGGACAAACTCATGTCTCTGATGAAGGACATGAAGAGGAACTCTCGTCTGGTGAGAAATTACCGAAGCATCAACTTACGTACTTACGTTCACGTCTCTCTCTCGCATATGTCCTCATGTTACGACATATGGGTGGTCACATCATTAGACAGAGACAAACTGAAGATCAGACTCGCTCCATTATTAGTGATGTCCCCATCGGTATCTGGGCCAATCAAGACTGGATCAAATTGGACTGGATTGATCATGTAGCCAAACTCTTATCTTTTCTAGTAGTTTTACAGTGTATTGTAGTGTATTTGCTTTACTTCTGCTGTCTGGAAGTTCTTCACAGTACTCAAATATGTGCTGTCTTGTCCTCCTCATTCATTAACGCATGGAAACACAATTAGTTGCCTTTTACACAGTCAGACTCAAAGGTGCCACAGGAAAATTGTTATGTATGATTATTCTTTTTAACGATAGACAATCTGCTTGGCAATACATAAGCAATCTCTGCTGTGCTTCCTCTAGTAACTGTGACGGTGTGTGTGTGTTTTCTCTCTCCAGGGAGTGCTGTACGATCTTGACAAGGTAAGCTGGTGATGGTGGGGAGGTTCTGCCGTACCATACTCTCACAAGTCTGGTGTGCGTCAAGTGAATCTTTGAAGTAGGAGGGAGTTGAAAGGGGGAAGAAGAAATGTTCAAAGGCAGGAGAAATGAGGGAGGCTCAAAAAGAGTGGGAGAAATGAGGGGAATAACGAAGGAAAAATGATGAAAGAGCGAAAATTAAGTGGAGGAACAAGAAGAAAGGCAGCTTAAGGGAGAGTATCCAAGAGAGAATGAAGTACTGTATATCTATTTTTGAATGCCACTTTTACCATATGTAGTCACATATATGCAGACAAATCACTTTTTATACACGTGCAAAAACACATGGAGCCTTATTCTCATGAGCACTGGTTAAATTCTTGTATCAATTCTTTCCGCAGCAAATCAAAACCATCGAGCGGTACATGAGACGTCTTGAGTTTCACATTAGCAAGGTAAGGACTGCATGGATGAGCGCTGATGTCAGTCAAGGCTTGTTATTATTTTGTCAATATGTTTACCTAGTCTTCGATCTGTTTCCTGCATGTCTGAGTAAAGTCTTTAAACGCGTCCATTAAGAGCATTTGAAGATGTCACATTACTTTCTTTAACCATACACCTCTCCACAACTCGTGTCATCCACACAGTTACTCACAAACCACCGTACTAGTTGATTTTTTTCTTTTTGGGCAGAAATTTGGCAATTTCATCTCAATAAAAATGAAGCTGAAAGGAACAGGAATGCTAAGCTAACCTGACGGCAAAACAAAAACAAAATAGTGATGAGTGGAAACACTGAACAAGAGGTTAAAAGTTAGATATTTTGGGAACTATTTTGGGACTGCTTTCTTGTTAAAAACTAGCTGAGGAGATTTAGCCGTTTAACTAGCATGAACGTGCAAGCTAAGCTAACATGGCACTGCATTGCCAAAAGTTAGCCTGGCTTTGTCCAAATACAGTACAACACCTGGTATACCAGCACATTTAAAACTCCCAAACTATCTATTTATGTCTTTTTTGTTTGGGCTATACAAAACCTGAGGGGTAAGAATTGTTGTTTATAGTGGTAGAGCCACTTAGAAATACACCAGCTAGCTTAGCATAAACCGTCAGCTGCTGGCACTGTGAACAACCACAGCTCCAAGCTTTATTTTTGCATTTACATGTTTATTTCATGAATTGAACTCATTAGATATAGCATGTTACATGGAGATGTTTTTGTTTACCGCGTTTCTTTCTATTATAAACTAAGCTAAACTGCTATTGGCTAATCCCCCCATCTAACTCTTAACAAGAAAACAGACATTTCCAAAAAAAACGTGACTTTTAACCTCTTGTTCTGATAAATTATATTTTCCAGTAAAGCTCCGGTGTTTCCACTCTTCACTGGATTTTCTTGATGCCAGGTTAGCTTAGCATGCCTGCTCTTTTCTGGTTCATGTGTGGATATATTAGGGAGGTTTCCTGCTGTTTCAGTGTTTGAGGCAAAAACTTCCCCGCAAAGGTTTCCAGGTAGGGATTTTTTTTTCGTATATTCTCTTTTGTAGTCTCCTCGCAGGTTGCCAGTTGGGGACATTAATCCCCTACATGGTTGCAAGGTTCAGTGACTTTTCTTCCACCTCCCCTTTTTGTGGTCCTGTAATGGTCTCCCTCGCTGTGCGTCAAATCAGACGTGACAGCAGGCAATCAGAACCCACACGCCCAAACAACAGCGCAGCTCCAAAGGTAACCATGGTTACCCGATAACGGGGCCTTTTGAAGTCCTAAGGAGCTCAAGGGAGACGTCTATTGGGTGACGTTAACCCTTTATGTTCACATACATCCTGGCAGACAATAAACACTCACCTTCAGACCTTTTGTACAGAAAGAAACACATGTGAACAAGAGAGGAGCAGACAAACAGAGCAGTCCACGGATGGATAGAAGCGTTTCTGAGGAGCTGACGGGAGCTGTAAATCTGGGTCAGGGCAGTTATCAGGTTACGGTGTGGCGCGACTGACACACCAAGTCCTTAAAGATGAAAAATAATAATTGAAAAGATGTGATGTCGTCTTCAGGAAATTATCTGCAGCTTGCTCCACTTGGATTGCGACAACAAAAATAAAAACCACAAGCAGAGTGGATGCTTGTTCAGCCTTGTGAGGTTGTCACAGGATGCTGTTAGACAAACACACATTCAGATCCTCTCCAACATTATTTTTGAAGCTCCTCTGTTGTTCCGGTCTTCGTACCAAAATAGAGTTGAAACGTCTGGTAAATATTTGAAAACTTGAAGGAGCGCCTGATTTATCTACGCCGACAGGTAGAAAGCCTCAAAATATGAAGTGTGTTAAATCTAGCACTCGACTGTGTTTCTTTTTATCCTAAAAATACAACTGCTGCTTTGTCAGATTTTCTGTAGGTTATTGATCCAAGAAAAATAGTGTCAAGCTTCATAGATTTGATTTCTGTGCAGGAAACAGTATTATTTTACCATTATCTGACTGCAAATGACAATTTTTTTCCCAAGAGATGGATTTGAAAATAATGGGTACAACTTAAATCTTAGCTGTGTAGTTTTATAGTACTTTTGTTGTGAATACATATAGTAGTAAAAGCCAGCTGTGTTTGTGCATAACATGTATTTTTAAAGGTAGACTTGTTAGGTAGTGAGTGAACACTTTGTCCTCAAAGCTGAAAAATGTACAAGGATTTGAGCGACTTTGACAAGGGTCAAATGGTAATAGCTGGACGACTGAGCCAGATCATCTACAAAACTGCAGCTCTTGTGGGATGGTTGCAGTCTGCACTGGTTCATACCCATCAACAGTGTTCCAAGGAAGGAAAAGCGGTGAACCCGTCGGCCACGGATCACTGATGCGCATGGGGAGCGAAGTCTGGCTCGTGTTTCTCAGTCCAACAGACGACCTACTGTTGCTCGAATTGCTCAAAAGAATTCACGCTGCTTCTGATAGAAAGTTGTCAGAACTCACAGTGTGTCACAGTTTGTTTTGTATGGGACTGTGCAGTGTCCGCGCTGACCTCTGTCCACTGCCAAAGGCGCCTAGAATGAGCCTGTGAGCATCAGAACTGGACCACGAAGCAAGAAGGTGGCTTGGTCTGATCGTGCTTTCTTTTACGTCATGTGGCTGGCCGGGTGCCTATTTGTTGCTTACCTGGGGAACATATGGCACCAGGATGCAAGGTTGGCATTGTCATGGCGGTGTGAGCTATTGTTCAGGTGAGAATATGTGTCGAAGTAACGTGTAGGACAATGCCAGGACCCATGATGTTGCTGGTCTGCATATATATCTGAATCAGTGGATACAGTAAATCAGTCAGCCAGTAAATAACAAGAAAGGCCACACTAGGTTTTATGTCTTAGAATCAGTTTTGCCTTTAAAGGAGCACGGACTCGTTTATTTTACAACTTTAAACTGATTCACAGCATTATTATTGGTCAAGATGTAATGTTTTGGGGCATGTATTTTAATGGTATGTAATCAGACTTTTGGCATACAGTATGTATGTATGTATTAAGATGTTATCAGGGTAAAACAGGATGTGCATATCTTGTAATGAGGTTTGGTGCTGTTCAGCCTGCGAGGAAGAGGAGAAAAAACTTCATGTCAGAAAAAGGACCTTCATAGATACACTGTTTTAGCAGCTGTGAGCTTGAGTGAGCATGTTCGTCAGTGTTTGTGTTCAGGCTCAGGCCTGTCTCTTTGTGCAGGACAGCTGCTGTGAGGGATGATTTAACAATCATCCATCAGCAGATTCTTAGTTTGTGACTCACATCAGCCTGCTCTTTTGTTCCTGTGCTGCCTGCAGATGTCTGAGCTGTAATTGGTGCACATGGAGGAAGCAGGTGGCACAGTGCAGCCACTATGATGTCCTGCATGGGGTAGGATATATATATTGTGTGTGTGAGTGTGTTGGCCACTGGTATCAGCAGGGCATCATTAAAGAGATGAGTGACAGAGATTGAAGGTGAGAAGAGCGGCTGCCATGCGCCTCCTTGTCCCCCGAGAGTGTGTGTACATGTTAACCACGTGCCAAATTCAATTCTAAATGAGTGTGAATGCTTTGCATGTCATTACTTTTAATATAGGGCACTTTCTGCTTTCCTCTCTCTTCCCTTGAATGCTAATCTTGCCACCGACACACACACGCCCATAGTTCCTCCCCAGAGAGGGGCTTGTGTGTTTGATGCTGTTTGGTGTGGCCCGCCTGTTCTAATCTGCTTATAATCACTCGCCCCATAGCAGAAACTGTGTGTGTGTGTGTGTCTGGGTTATCCTACGATCCAGGATAATAACCCTATCTTAAGAGGATTCCTGCCATATCCTAAAGATTCTCTACTTATATTCAAAACATCACAGTCAGATAAACAATAGATACAATCCTTTAAAACCATACTCCATACACAAACAAACCCTATTAGTTAGTATTTTTGCAAGGATTATATTGAGATCAGCTTAAAAATACAAATATTTATATATATTTCATCCTTAAACATGTGAACACAATATCACCCTGGGCATAATTGATTCCCCAATAAAGATTTTCTCAAAGTACCTCTCTTGGTCCCTGAGACACACAGGTTTGTTTTTGTGCCATCCCACTGAGTTGTAATTAACACAGTCCAAAGGAGGACTTAATTTAGAATACATTTACATTTAATGTCTTTCGAAATCTAAGTGTTAATTAAGAAGGCTCAGGTGTTTATGGGCCGCATGTTTAAAACGGATTCAGATGGTGAAATAGCTATTTAAATCAGCACAATGGTGTTGTAGTTTGAATAGTTAATAGTGTATTTTTTTGAAGGTTATTTGTTTTAAGTAGTAGATTTTTATAGTGCTTTCATTACTGAGGAATATCTTGATAATTTTTGGTTTAATTTGTCCATAAATAAAGAAACAAACTGATTTGTTCAAATAAGAGTCCAAAACCTTTGAAATATTAAGTTTATTGTGAAATAAAACTAATTCGATCATTTACAAGTGTTATTCCTTACAACTTAAACTATTAAAACATTATTTCAATTGCTTTACCTCTTCTTTGTTACACCGTGGTCTACTCTGTCCGTTCAAACTAGTTTTTCATTAATTCAGAAGCCCAGGAAGACAAAAGAGAGAAAATATTAAATGCACTGTCAGGAAACTCTGTAGGAGGTGCATACAAGATGTATACCACATGCCTGAGTGTGTCTGTGCTCGTCTTCTCTTCCTTTGCTGTCCCACACTCCAAAGCGTGTGTCGATCCATCTGTCCGTCTTTGAGGTTTCTGCCTTTTTCTTTGTTTGTGTTTTGCCTTTCTTCTTTTTTTTTTCTGGGGTGAAACGTGCCCGAGGCGCAGCAATATGCTGATGGCCACCCTTTGGAGTGAGGCTTGGCTGACCTTCAAAAGGACATTTCCTTGAAGGCAGCAAGAAGCTATTGTAACTGGGGACAAAAATTAGCTTCATTAGCCGATAATGATGTGATTGCTGATTGCCTGAAAAGAATGATGGCTATTCATCGGCTATTCATCGGCGAGGGCCCGGTTTTGTGGCCGAGGTGCGGCAATTTCCTGCTGATGAATAACTCCTTGTCGGCATCTGCTCATTTATTTGAGTATTTCTCGACTTAATAAGTGCTGAAAGTCACTTGGGTGAACGTGTGTTTCTTTTGACTTCAGCTCCCGCTGTTACAAGACCAAACATTTAGTCAAGTGTTCGTCTTTTCCTCTTTAGTTATAAACCAAAAAAGTGTCTATTGTTGGCTGTGCACCAGCTCCGTACCAATCAGAGAGCAGGGAATAACAGTTGAGGTTGGATGTTGTTTTGTAGCTGGCTCAGCTCAGCTGCTGCTGCCTCGCCACATACACCACATACCACAGACAGACAGACGGGCTGGGTCCCAGTCGGGGGTGGGGGGTGCCAAAGCCTAGTTGGTTTGAGGTGGAGCTGGAGGGATTGGAGTGGGTGTGTGTTTGCATGCATGTATGTGTGCGTCGAGTTATTATAACACCAGACAGCATTATCCATCCTCTAGAACAGGAACTGCACGTCACTTTCAGTTTTCAACCATAAACCCTCGGCGGCCCACCCACCACAGCAAAAAAACATGCTCTCCATTACACATGACAACATGTCCGCGTACACCCTGGCAAAGTCTGCCGGCGGTTATCGGTTCACAAGATACACAAACAAACACTCGGAGAAGCTGTTTGGACGTCAGGAGCCGGAATGGCCCATTTTCTCCTGCTTCTCCCTAATGAGAGCCATAAAGAGCGCGAGGCATCAATATTTCAGCGCTCTCGTCAGGCAGGCAGCGATATTTCTCTTTGATGAGTCTCAGTAGAGGTGTTTTGTTTTGCCCCGCTGCCACTCCGATCGTATGTGAATTTAGGAGACCAAAACATTAAACGGACGGGATGCTGAAAATGCTGGTGGATGGTGTCATGGAGGAGAGATTGCTTTGATTTAAGGGTGTTTTGNNNCTGTCGTTGCCTCGCTATGGGAGCGTCCCACAGGGGTCGTAGACTGGGACGGCACTGACAGCTACAGTGACGCCGATACACACCAGCTGTAACTGTCAGCTCGCTCCAGGGCTGGTTTCTCCTCAGTGTTGGCTGTTGATGATTATCTTCCTGTTTGTATCTGTTACCTCTTTTCTGTTAGTCATTAGTCATCTCATCATCAGATTTGTCAGTGTTTGAACAACGCCCATTCTCTCTCTTGTTCCAAGTAATAATAAAATAAAAGCAGCATCCTTTCTGATCAGCCTGAAGCTCTGCCATGTAAGACATGTGAGCACACGTCTCTTTTTCTCACTAATGCACATGTAAGTTTGCCCGTGTTTGTGTACTTGTCTTTGTGGCGTTCCGATTAAAGATGGATTGGCTCTGTGTACGCAGGTGGACGAACTGTACGAGGCCTTCTGCATCCAGAGCCGTCTGAGGGAAGGTGCCAGCCGGATGAAGCAGGCCTTCTCCTCCTCTCCCTCCACTAAAGCCACCAAAGAAAGCATCACGGAGGTCAACCGCCGTTACAAGGAATACACTGAGGTACCACTGAATTCAGTTGTAGATAATGGTTTCATAAAGACGGCGGATATAGCTAGAGAACAAATGGTAGACATTTAACTTCATAAATATATAACAACATGCATTAAACATGGGGTCGCACCTGATAACACCCTCTATATACCTAATCATGTGCTACAGATTATAGCTTACAGTGATTTGTAAACACTAACATTTAAATCCCAGCAACACACACACCTGTCATTACCTGTCCTGAAGGCTTAGACCAGCTCTGTCAAAGTCTGCTTAGATAACTTGGTTACAGTTGTTGTTGTTGTTGTTCCTGTTCTTCTGTGGGGGCTGTTTATGGAGTGAACTATCTTTTCTTTCTCCGTCCTCCAGAACATGAGCACGTTTGAGAGTGAACTGGAGAACCTGCTCGGGGAGTTTCACATCAAAATGAAGGGTGAGATAAGAAATACTCAAATAAACACAAGAGGCATTCCCTAGTGTTGGTGTTTTATATTCACCACAGTGAGTTTGTCTCATGTCCACATTACGCCATATCATAAGAACGTAAGATCATGAAAATTCACTGCGTTGTTTCCAAGAATAAATGTGTGTTGCTTGACTGTTGACGGTTACCTGCATCATGTCAGTGTCTTCTTTCCTTCCCTCTTTCCTCAATGGACGACAAACAATGCATTTCCTTTCTCCGACAGGTTTGGCAGGCTTTGCTAGACTCTGTCCTGGAGACCAATATGAGGCAAGTGTGTTTTATTTTTCTGACCAATTAAGGCTCATTTAAGGTACAACAGGATGTAGACTCTGTAACTTGCACACATAGCCAACGCCAATGCGAGCCATTTATACTCACTCATTAGTCTGGCACTCTCTGTATAAACACCTCCCAAACCGGGAGGTGTTTATACAGAGAATTTTTTGCCAGTCGGGTTAATTTTTGTTTCTACTTCCTGCTTCACTTTCAACAACGGCAACTGAAACTTCTGCCGAAATTGCGCCGAAAACCACTCATACAAATGTTTGCATCTCCAAACCTCCTCAGTTAACCTTTCCTCGATATGTTCCATCTTTATTGATCCAAAACACTCGATTCGTAAATTGCCGCGCTACTACCAAGTGGACCAATCACAGCTCCTGTGGTCTGGGAGGTGAGCATCAGCTACAGTGCTGGTGTCTCTGCGCCGTCGCCATAGCTACGGCATCAAAGTGATGCAGAAGTCTAAACCGCTTATAACTTTTGAAATGAGAAGTTTCATTCACTTAGTTTGAAGTAGTTTTAATTATATATTTATATGGGTAATTTCAGCTAATTGTCTATACCCTGCCTTCCCAGCACTTACCTAATAAACATAGTGGTAAACTGAGCAGAACTAAACAGAGCTGAGGAGCTGAACATTCATCAGATGGACAGAATAATCCAAATAAACAACGAGAGTTGTTTTGTTTTCTTATAGATTCTGCTCCTTTGCCAAGCGTCCAAAAATGTCATCCAGGTGACAGTAATTGTAACGTGTTTTCTGTCCACTGCGTCTTTAGATCTTCATGCGGTACGGCCGCCAGCGTTGGAAGTTGAAGGGGAGGATTGAAGTGAACTCCAGACAAAGCTGGGATGGGGATGAGATGGTCTTCATGCCACTCATCACTGACCTCATAAACATCAAGGTAGCATAAAAAAAAAACATTGTGCTGCATCGCAGTGTCTGCTCCTGAACTGAGTGGTAAATGAGTGTTTGGGTCCATTAGG
Organism: Chelon auratus; assembly: GCA_030220025.1. Taxonomy (NCBI): domain Eukaryota; kingdom Metazoa; phylum Chordata; class Actinopteri; order Mugiliformes; family Mugilidae; genus Chelon; species Chelon auratus. The sequence continues at coordinate 36,812 of JASGAT010380440.1, forward strand.
TGACGGAGTTGAAGGGTTTGGCCACTCACATGCTGGTGGGCAGCGTCATCTGTGAGACCAAGGAGCTGTTCACTGCCATGCCTCAGGTGGTGGCTGTGGACGTCAATGACCTGGGGACCATCAAACTCAACCTGGAGGTCACGTGGTAGTAAGTACACTCTGTTTTTTTATTTTTAATAAGGCTTGAACACAAACAGAATATCCATTGTTGGATATACACCGATCAGCCACAACATTAAGACCACTGATTGGTGAAGTGAATAACATAGATCATCTTGTGACAATTCAATTTTCTGCTGGGAAACCTTCGGATCTGTCATTCATGTAGTAATAATAATAATAATAATAATAATGATAATGCATTTTATTTAAAGGCGCCTTTCTTGGCACTCAAGGACACCGTACATACATTCATAAGAAGAAACAACAGAAGAATGTTACTTAGACATGTAGCACCCACCTAGACCAGACCAGGCACCCCCACCCCATAGCAATGACACTCCTTGATGGCAGCAGCCATCCCCAGCAGGATGCAG
>JASGAT010380444.1:0-24218 GCA_030220025.1 Chelon auratus
CATCCTCTCTGTATCCTCTTCTCTCACCCAGCTACCTTCATGTCCCTCTTCACTACATCCATAAACTTCCTCTTTGGTCTTCCTCTAGACCTCCTACCTGGCAGCTCTAAACTCAGCATCCCTTTAGCAATATATTCATCAAGCACTCAAGCACTATTTCCCTCCACTGAATAGGTCCAAATCTCAACCTGGCCTCTCTAACTTTATCTCCAAAACATGTCACATGAGCTGTCCCTCTAATGTACTCGTTCCTGACCCTATCCATCTTGGTGACACCCAGAGAAAATCTCAACATCTTCAGTTCTGCTACCCTCAGCTCTTTCTTCTATCTTTTCCTTTAGAGACCTTCTGTCTCTAAACCATACAACATCGCTGGGAGAGAGTGTGCCTTCACTGGGCAAGGCTTACATGTCCCAGGAATGGGTGGACCAAAGATCAACCTTCATTTTTCATTTCATTTTTAGGGGGTTTGCATTAACGATGTCTGTTTTTTCACTTATTTTTGCTTCTCTATAGATTTCTGTTTCTTTCAAATATACCTGGTATTAGTGACGGTGACATAAGGCCACATTCCGATGTCCATAGTCTGATAAGATAACTCTTATTTCCATAAGGTTGCTCTCACTCAAAATCCTATTCAGCATCTGCTCTTGGAGTTCATTCACCCATGTTGCAGGTACAACCCTCTCTCTATCTGTCTCTCCCTGAAATGCTTTGTTCTTTGTTCTTTCATCTGCTTTCCCTCCTACTTTGGAACAACACTCCCTGCCTACATTTATTCTCATCATGCGCAGCAGGTGGATGAGTCACAATGACCTTTTCACTAGATAATCGTCAACAAACAGCCAACGTGGTGAAACTTCTGTTCCCTGTAGTCAGGCCTTGGTCAGGAGTACAGTTTGATAGGTGGCTACCTGCAAACATAAGAGTAAGATGGAAAATATGTTTCTTTTCTTGTGGTTGTAGCAGATTATATATAGTATTATATATAGTAAGTGCATGTGTCTTGACTTGAAAGCTGTCGTTAAAGATATTGTCTTATATGGTAAGGGGGACTGTATCCCACAATATTAAACATGGTATAAAACATCTCCTGTAAGGTGCTATATTTCTACGGGGTTTGAACATTTGTATAGTATGACGTCAGGTGGTCTTTACACTTACATGTTGTACTGATAAGAGTCATTGTTATCATGATTCTGCATTGTGATTGGATCTTTGTATGGACATTAGGAAGACACAGCTGGCAGCCTACATTGTATTTATTTTTCCTTTGCTGAGGACAGGGCCATCTATAAGCAAAATGCAGCTACGAAAGAAGTTAGCACTAAACTGCTAACTCTGCAAGGACAATAAAGGAACAATGGGCTTCCTACCTTTAGTGCATGGAGAGACACACACACACAGATTTACACAAGAGAGTATGTTTCCAACTTCGTCTTAACCCTTCTAATTTGAATAACTATATATATTTTAGTTTTTTTATTGTTAATAATTGAATTATTCATCGGAATTCAAAATTAATTCAAACATTCTGAGACTGAACTGAATAACACAGTGCCCCTTACATGCCAGCATGACGCATAATGATGCTGCGGATCAACTTTAATAGTTGTCATCCTTGTGAAGCCTAACACGCGCTCAGATTCTGCTACCTCGTCAGTGAAATGATTCTTGTGTGAATTTGCACCGAAGCAGCAAAGCTTCTAAAACAGTAACTTGTGCTTTAACTCATTATTTATTGCTGTTAATGCACACACCATTACACACCAAAATAAATGACCTTGATACTGAGACAGCCTGATGATTCCTGAGCATTGAATCTTATTTCACTTAATTGAATTCTAAATGGGTTTATAGCACTGATGATGATGATAATAAGATCACAATGTCTTATGGAAGTCATTCATTCATTCATTCATTCTTTCATCTTCTGTAACCGCTTGTCCTGTGAAGGGTCGCGGGGGGGGGGGTTGGAGCCTGTCCCAGCTGTCATCGGGCGAGAGGCAGGGTCGTCGCTGGACAGGTCGCCAGAAGCCAGAGTACCCAGAGAGAACCCACACAGACATGCAAACTCCAGACAGAAAGGCCCCAGTCGAACCCAGAACCTTCTTGCTATAAGGCATCAGTGCTAACCACCATGCCACTCCCTTATGGGAGTTATGTTTGTGCATTCTGATTTGACTTAGTTATGACTGAAAGTTTTATAACACTTACACACCTTTCAACTGATGTAGCATCATTATTCTGTCTCTCTTACAGCAGCGGTAAAAAGTTGTTCAGCATCCAAAATCAATTGAGCGCAAACCTGGACTACTGATTCTAGAAAAGGAAAACACATACACATAGATAAAAAAAAAAATAAAAAAAAAAATCTATATGAATTTTGTATATAAAAATTCAATTAGAGCCATGTCCATATCTGGAATCTCTCAACTCAATTTGGGGCAAATGAATCAATTCCAGCATAAGGCGCGCTCTTATCTCAGCAGTATTGATGAATGTCAACGCCAATACTACTTATCTGTGGTTGGCCTGAGTTTGATTATTCTTTAGTGTGCCTGCGCTCCTTGCAGGCTAAGATTGATTGCGGCTTTCAGTCAAGGGCAGAGTGCGCGGCTATCTGTGTGTGTGTGCGCGTCACCACTTGTGTCATTGGGACTTATGCATGAATATTACTTTATTTATTTTCTTATTTTTACCTTACTCAAATCAGTAAGTGCTAAATAAATAAATAGGATTCATGAAATAAACAAGAATAAGTATTCTCTGTGTACAAATAGGTAATTTCATTCCCACAAATTTGTATAGTTTGTGCCCACAAATTGGTATTTCGTGCTCTCTATTTATTTATTTATTTATTTATTCAGATGTCATGTCTGGGGCTCCACAGAAGTTTGTGCTGACAGCCAAACCTGTTCTTACCCACCTGAGTAAGTTTGATCTCAAACTGGATGCGCACTTTGCTTGCTATAAGTTGCTAATTATATTCAATCAGAAGAACTAAAGAAAGCAACAACTGACACAGCCAGCACAGATTCATTTAGGACACACTCTTGAAGTGGCTCAGCAAGGTCTGACCTGTTCTGTTCTATTCAAACTTCTGTCCAAAAGAACAAATAATATCTGAAATCTAGCCGACCAACATCCAACAGGGAGTTTGAATACTTCCCATAAACAGTCTTCTTTTTAAAATATTAATAAGACATTCATTCCTACCTCCTCTTAGGATAAATAGAGGATAACTTTATTTTAAATGGCAGTCCGTCTTTGGTTGTAATGCTGATAGGGGCATGTGTGGCTGTGTATGTCTGAGATTTGATTTTATGTATTGGCTTATGATGCTGCGTTATCAAAGCTCAGTGGATTATAACACCAACAGAGGTAAGCAGGTCTGTTTCTCTTTCTCTCTCTGTATTTATCCCGCCTGTTTGTTCACAGAGCACTGGGTTAGGTGCTTGTTCAACGCACAGGAGCCATGGATGCAGGAGAATGGGAACCTGTGAACCTTACAGTCCCAGAGCTGCCCACAGCTCTCTGCTCTCTGCAAGCTCATCCGCCCAGGATAAAACAAACCTGTAGATTGGTGTTTTGAACCATGGCTGGTATTGCCGTGCCTTGTTTGTTCTGCGGAGCAAAGTTTGTGTCTTTAAAGAACCAACATGGTCAAACGCCTGGCTTTGTTAGTCAAAAGCTGTAAAGTTCTACAAAGGTAAGACTGTCAGCGGATGCTGAAATGCTTAACATAATCTAAAGGTTTTGCCCATAGCACCTGTACTTGCATTTCACTGAAAACTAAAAAACTGCATTTACATTGACAGATTAACAGATATTCTGTGAAATTTCTGTTTTTTGTCTAAAATAAATTCATACCACAAATTCCACCCTATGTCATGAGGAAAGTCAGTTAATATTACTATAGGGCCACAGGAAAGCAATAACAGACAGACTGCAAATCAGATTTCTGCCACTTGTGAATGAGCTGTAACGTACAACAAAACAGAGATGCATAATGTGAAAGAGACTGTGGACATTTCACCTAAACTGGGATTCGGATCAGCACAACAGGGAGGTGAGGGGTGGAATAAATAAGAGTTCTCCTTTATAGACATGGCCATTCAGCAGAACAAAGCCAAAAGCCTTCATGGTAGAATGCGGATGAGTTGAAGGCAAAGATAATGAGGGAGGTATATTTGAGTGAAAGAAAGACCTCTTTTTCAGGCCTAACAATTGATATTTTCAGTGTATATAACAATGTACGCCAATTTGTGTCCACAAATCCACTTAGAAATCACAGCTTAATAACAGCTTAATCGGCACACCTTTCATGTCATCAATTTGGCAAAATAACAAAACACCATTAAATTAGGGACTGCAAGGAGTATACTGAGCAGACCCAAAGTTCACTGAAAAAGTAGATAAAGTAGTCTCTGGTATTAATTAAGTCATCTATAGTATCAATGACAAATACTTAAATACTTAAGTTTACAACAAATCCAGAATAAAGAGCAGTGACACTGGGGCTGATAATGCACAACAAATTGAAGCATTTGCAATATGCAACCATTGCACCTAGTACACACTGAATAAATCACTATTTGAATTACATTACTAACTTATTTAGACAGTAAAATGATAAATTCCCTTCTGAGTGAAATTAGACATCCTCCTCACTAGTTCTTTCTCCATGGAATGCCTGGCTAGCACTCCTTTGTTTGACAGGAATGTCTTGATCGCTCCTAGCAAGCTGTCACAGCAATCAGAGGAAAAATGAATAATACTAAAAAAGACACTCACATAACAGTTAGGGCAAGTCGTACCAGAAGTCACTCATCGCAGGGTCCGCCGTTTTTAAAAAAAAAGAAGGGAAAAAAAGAAACTACCGTAAAATGACAGCAAGCTGGGTGATTTGCAGCCAAATGAAAATCGCCAAAGGTGCTGGCTACCCCTGCGTGGAGCACAGCTTCATGGTGGGCTATATTCAGAGGCACTTTTTGGAGAGTCTGCAACAGCAAGAGACACTGACAGCAGAACACTGTAGTTGAACATTGGTTGAATGTTGAAAAAATGATTCCTGGGTTTGTCCCTTTGGCGAGGCTTTGCCTACTTACCACGATGAAGAAACTGCGACTGATGTCAAATCAGCCATGTCACTTGTGATCATAGTTTTCTATTGAATTGCTTTTTTGTTTGTTTTTTTATTAACCTAATGCATGTTATCCTTACGGTAACACTCCAGTGCATCCTACAGATACTTGATCAGGTTGTGATCTAGTGAGTTTGGAGGCCAGGTCAACACCTCGCGCTGTTTTTCTTGTTTTCTGAGTTGTTCCTAAAGTGTTTTTGTGTGTGTGCCTGTGTCAGGCCTCCAGACGACATACATCAGTGTAGCAGAAAACATTCTGCTCTCTCCAGGGAACTCATGCTCCGTGTGCAGCAGATTAAGATTGTGGGTGTCTGGGAAGCTGATGCTCAGACTTAAAGCTCTAGCGCTTTTCTCCCCCAGGCATTCAAAAGACAAATAGGGGTTTAAAAAGATTCAAAGATTCAAAGATTCAAGATTCGAGGATTCAAAGAGTTTATTGTCATGTACTCAGTGTAGAACATGTTTCCCTGTATAATGAAATTCTTCTTTTGCCGTCCACCCAAATGCCTAAATATATATAAATATCGTACAAATAGGATACAAAAAGATAAGAGTGGAAATATTGATGTGCAAGTGGGAATGTGAACAATGTACAAAGTACATTATATGGCATGAAGCAGTCCATGATTTTAGTCTATGATTCTAGATTCCCGTCAGCTGTTGGGGAAGAAGGACTTCTTCAGTTTCGAGGTCCTACATTTCACACTCCTGTACCTCCGTCCTGAGGGTAGGAGTGTGAACAGTCCGTGCTGGGGCTGGGTGGGGTCCTTAGTGATGGAGGCTGCGCTCCTCCATGCTTGTAGATACTCTGCAGAGAGGGGAGTGGAGTCATGGTGATCCCCTCTGTAGTCTGCACCACTCTGCAGGCGTTTGCGGTCCATGGCTGTAGTGCTTCCGTACCACGCGGTGATGAAGCTGGTCAAGATGGTCTGTATGATGCAGTTGTAGAAGTTTCAGAGGATCAAACAATTGTTTGTTTGGAACACAACTTGCCCCAATAGTACATACTGGGTCTGGTAAGACTTACTGGGAGCTAGAAATGTTATCAGCAATATTACATTTCTGCTGTTTGAATTTGAAATATTAAGATTAAGTAATAATACGAGTTAATTAGCTCTGATTACACGGAACAATTATCAAGGGTTAAGCAGACCAAATGAACAATTAATAGTTGTGACCTGCTTTACAACCCTGAAAACAACATATATTCCTAAAAGAATGAATCACACTCTCACTGAAGTCGCATTAGGTTTGACACTGGATAGAGATGAATGGTGTTAAAAGCAAGAAGCAAGAGGTTAGGTAGTTTGTCTTTGAGTTTCCCGCTCTGTCGTCACCTTAATGCCAGATCGGTTTCTTTTGTTTTGCAGCCGTTTTATAGCAGCTTCCTGCACTCTGTTGCCTGCTCCACTAAGGTCTCATTAATCTTCCTTACAGCCTACATTAAATCTCCCACTACAACATCCCCTCCCTCTCTAGCATCTCCTGTAATATTTCTACATTCCTATATTGGCTTTTGTGTAGCCCTCATACATTTTCTCATTCTGTTGGTGCGGTCTTAGATATGTCAGCGCTGAGAATGAAGATTTTTGAGCAGCTTTAAGAAACTTTTAGATGTAAGAATACCTCTGTGTTGCTACAGTAATTTATCCACTAAAGTTTAACTGGCAGATCAAGGTTGGAATGTATTTTCACATTACATTACAGGTATCTCCTCTCTCTGACTATTTTAGTGGCTTCTTCAACCTCACTCTATACACAATCCTGAGCTCAACCTCCTTGGTGCATGGGGGAGCACTTTGGCACATGAATTTTGTAATAAAAAAAAAGAGGAAATGTGTATTTTACATTTAGACAAGGACAATTAATCGTCAAATCTTGCAGATGCAATATTAAACATTAAGCACACTGCATGTTTTAGGATACCGTTATTGGCTAATAGAAACGAAAAGTAATTAATGATGGATATAAGAACGTGGCTTAATGTTAAATCAACAAAAACAGAATGGCATCCAGGTTGAAATCAAAGAAGGAGGAGGTCAGGGGGATGCAATCATGATAGAAGGCGATAGCTGTGGCTGGGGATCCTGCTGCTGCCTCATCGGTTCATGGTAAATTAGAGCCATGCTACATGAAGTGACTGCTATGAGACTTGGTAGAAAATTATGATCTCTGTATGTATGAAAATTAGTTTTTTCATCACTGAGGAATTTCTTCGTTGATCACCATTACACAGAAGGTCCAGCTGGTTCAGTATAATGTCGTACACAAATGCATTTAATAAATGGAAGAACAAGACCCTTGGGAGATTGCACACTGAAACCCCTGAGTTTTTTAAGGGCTTAAAAACATACCTCTCACCAGTACTTAATTGACTCTGACTCAGACTGCTTGTGCTATGCTGTGACGCACTGACCTTTGACACACACAGAAAAATGTGAGCTTTTTTTTGGAAGTATGTTAAAATTGTTCTGCCTACAGAGTGATATATTCTTTCATTTATCCAACATGAAAAATGGGGGTTGTTGTCATTGCTACCAACAGCAGTAGACTAGAATGCGCTGTCTTTTAGGAGACACCTGTCAGCCAATTGTTATAAACAGTATCTATCTATCAGTGTTCAATCTGAACTGTCGAGCAATTTAACCATGCTGTGGCCCCGTGAGTGATGATTCTGTGTGAGCGGCCCTGCAATGGACATGCATGTCAGGCATGATGAGTAACTCATACTTTGCTGTATGAAGAGGGAACGCTGTGTTTAGTGGAAGTGACAAGGCGAGGGAAAATAGAGGTTTCCTGTATTGGCTTCTATTAGACGCGAGGTATGGGATCATACTTCAAGTCAAAGACTGAAGCTCCCTCACAGCAACCCCACCATCAGGCCACAGCATTTATGAGCCCTTTTCTGCACATTCGTTCGCTTTAACTAAAGAAGGTGCACGCAGTATCAGAGTAATTGCATTTCTTTGACCCATGGAAGCCTATAGCATTGTGTATAGCTGATTTAAAACATTTTCCTCAGACTGCAAATGTATTATTATTATTATTAATACTAATAGACTAGAATAATCGACTAAAACCCGAAATGATATGTGAAATGATAATTAAACAATCAATTCAACAGGTAATCAAAGATGTCTGAAGCTCTTCTGGACATGTCTTAGACAGTTTCGTAAACTATTTTTTTTTTTTTTTAAAGTTTCCTTATTTTCAAATCTGATGTACATTTGTATTAGTTTTGTACTGTTCTTTCAGAAGATGTTTGAGGTAAAATATCAACTGCTATGAAAAATGTGATGATATGTGTTTGTTTGTGGTGTCTGTTTTTAGTTTTGAAAGTTTCCTCCCTGGTGGTTTCTGTCCCCGGTTACTTTCCTTCCTGTTTATGTTTTCCCTCCTTTATGATTATGTGATCGGTTTCTCCTGGTGTGCTTTTCCCTCTGTAGTTTCACATGTGCATTTTCCTTTGTCCCAGTTTGCTTTTTGTGCATACCTGATATACACTGATCAGCCAAAACATTAAAACCACTGACAGGAGAAGTAAATAACATTGACCATCTTGTGACAATGCAATGTTCTGCTGGGAAACTTTTGGACCTGGCCTTCATGTGTGGATGTTACTTAGACATGTACCACCCACCTGGACCAGACCATGGCACCCCCACCCAATGGCAATGATACTCCTTTACCCAGCAGGATGCAGCCTGACACAGGCACACACACAAACACGGTTTAGGAACAACTAAAAAAACATGAAAAACAGCACAAGGTGTTGACCTGGCCTCCAAATTCACTAGATCCCCACCTGATTAAGTATCTGTGGGTTGATCCATAGAGGCCTCTCCCCTTAACTCATAGGACCCAAAGGTCCCACTAATAACATCCCCACAGGACACCCCCGGAAGACCCATGTCCATTTTCTGATGAGTCACAACAGTTTTGGAGGCACAAGGGAGAACTACACAATAGTAGGAAGGTGGTCATTATGTTATGCCTGATCAGTACACATGTTCTTCTCAGGATATTTTTGTGCTCTTCTAGCACATCCCTGGCCTGTTTCTCCATTCCTCTGTACTACTTGTTTTTTGTTATCACTTTTGGATTTATTCTCTTTCTCTATTTTGGATTACCCTTTTGAAGGATTTATGTTTTGGACTCTGGAAGCATCTTACCACATTGCGGCAGCTCTTTCTGTTTTCTTCCAGAGTAAGTTTTTATTAAATTGACCTAAAGATGAGAAATAGAAGACATCTGCATAACATCATTTTTAGTTTTACTACTCTCAGAATGCCGAATACTTGCTGACATGTAAGAGGCCTCCATTGTGTACACTTCCTGTATGTATGGCAGTACTTTAAATAAAATAATAGATCTTCTCTGGTTAATATGCAAAACAGATAACAAAAGACCACACACAAGTGTGTCTCTGCAGCAGTGTGATATTAACAAATCATTCATTCAGCTCTGATGCTGCATCTTGTGTGTGTGATAATAATGTGTTTGCTTAGCAGACGGCAGTGCCCTCATCGGCAGAGCCTCCACGCTGTGCAGAGTAACAGCACAGCACCAGACCTCAGTAGTGAAATACAGTGGGTGTTTGTCTCATCAGAATCACCTTGGGAACTTGCATCAATGCGCTGAAGTGTAAGTTCTCCATCTGCTCCAATTATTCACCTTAAGCTTACAGAACATCTTGGAAAGAAAATCCTCTGCAAATACTCCTTAGCTCCTTCACAGTGTGTTAGGCTGCAGAATATCTGGTAAACACTGACTGCTGTCACAGTATTTAAACAATGTTTACGTTTAGGAAAAAATAAGAGACGAGCAAATCAATAATTTGGTTCAACAGGAGTTTAAACATTAAAGTTGTTTTTTGATTTACACCACCTGCTTTCCTACTTGGACAGATGTGTGTTTTAAAAGATGTTGAACCTTTTATAACTGTGGCTACTGGTTTGATCAGTATTCGTATGTACTCGTATTAAAAAGAAGTCTTACTGACATGAGTTGGTAAGACAAGTCAGCGCAGAATTTTCCAAGTTTGTTAATATAGAAAAAAAATGCAAACTAGCCAAACTAGCCAAACCAGCTTCTGACAAAAAATCAGGTTTAAACTGCAGTGCATACTGTTTGGTTATTGGAGTGTCTGACAATATGTTGTGTATATGCTAGTTCAAGACATATTTAGAGTTTGAAGTCAAAATTTACTGAAAACATAGAAGCAGAAGAATTTCTGCGAGGCCACAGGCAACTGTAAAAGCATCAGTCATGGCATTGATGCTCATATACCAATCTGCAGATCTGGCCCCAAAACATTTGCTACCCAGTCAAGATTCATTTACCGAGTGATAAAAAAAATATAGAAGACAAGTTAGACAAGAAACCATTGAAAACATTATAAAACATTTCTTTTTCCAACATATCTATGACGTGGGCAAGAGGCATGCTAAAATTATACCGTCCTTGCTGGTTTCTCACTAGAGGAGCTGGTGGAGGTCACAGAGCTGCGCTGCAGTCTACACAGTTACAGAAAGCTGTGGGGGCATCTTCTAATGAGGAAACCGTTTCTCTCAGGCAAATCATCAGGCCTAAGTGGAGGCCACAGTAGAGACGCAGGCGGTGGGATGCAGCTGAGGAGCTGTCTTCATATAGTGACTGAGGACATGAAGACAAAATCACGACGCTGAGGAATTTTGACTTGACTTTTGCAGCCACTGACATTCTGTCCGCTAACGAGCAACAGCTATGACCCTAAAAATGAGCTCTCCTAGTAAGTTCAAGGACTGCATTTGTCTTACTCAGAAGTGAGCAGAGTCACTGTAAATGTGCTGATATATTTTAATTTCACATTTGTCCAGATGTCCTGTTCCTCACCTTCTAACCCAAGGTTACATTTGTTATTTGGCATTTTTAAGTGTGAACATTTTGGCCAAAGTTACCTTTAAATGTAGGGAAAGTTTGTTGCCTTACAGTACAACCACTAGAAAGAAACATAGGTCCACTCATTGCTTTTTCATCTGGAGGATTGAGGAGGGTATAAATTAAGTTCCTTATATGTTCCCTGCTTCCTGTCATGTTGTTGATGGAGTCCCTAGGCATTGCACAATCTCCATTTATAAAAACCTGCAGCACCAAACAAGTGTATTTATGTTTTGTTTAAATGCTTCCATACAACAACAAAGAGCTACAGAGAAAATTGGGCAGGTGATGGGCATACAATAGAGACCAGGCTTTTCAAAGGCTTTATGCAGAAGAAGTGTATGGTTGTATTGTCTTGCCACACGAAGAAACAGTGTAGTACATCATGCATCACTTTATGATGTGTCAGGTGACTAGCTTGCCTAATATTTGAGGGGCTTTAGATGCTGGCGGGAAGTCAATACAAAGGACTAGTTAGCTTTAACTCTTTGGAAACATCTTCTTACGCTTGTCTAACCAAATGCAGCATGGACGTCAGAATGTAAACCCTGGTCTCTCCAGCGAGATTGACGATCAGAGACACAGGCCATCATTGTGAACCGCTGTATTCATTCCCTTTAAAAAACAAACTTTAACCTCTCAGCATTTGCACATAAGATCACTGACCAGGGCTGACCCAGCACCTTGTATATATTGCACTACACATAAGTGTCTCATCAGGGCTTTTATGTCAGCTGAATTGCCCAAATCCTTCATTTTGCATAGATGGAGAGCTACTCAAACAGACACCACCGCAGACAGTAAATCAGCCTTAACCCACACCTTTCTAAGCCTGTCTCATGTGCTCCAAGCCAGCCCATTTACCTCCTCTTTCCACACATCCCTCATCAGCTATTCCATCCACAGCGCTTGCTTTGCTGCTCTGGCCCTCAGGCATTGCTTCTCCTGCATGATTTATTATACTCCCTTGCTGCGATCAACACCCCATTCCTTGTTCCTCCGCTCTCCTCCCAGGTCTCCTGACAATAGGAATGAGTAAACTTCCACTGCTGGGACATCGCTGCACAGTTTGCTGAGAGGGTAAAGCATCCCGCTGTTGACTCTGCTGACGTGAAGGACTTGAACTACATCTCATACAGGCTTTAATGTTAACTTGGCATTTTTAAAAGTTTTGTTTTCCTAATAAATTAACAACTCATACTAATGAAACATTCACTAATTCAGAGATTGTTGGGGCTACCCTGGTGAGAGTTGACATCAAGTTATTCTTTGAGTGCATGAGAGGATGAGAAAATAGCATAATGTTCCTAGGGAGGGAAGCTAAATTAATTAGAGGAGCACCATCCCAGCTCAATAGCTTGGCTTGCCAGCATGTTTAAATCACTAACAATATAATTAGGAAGGAACACAGTGAGGCATGGGAGGGTTCTCCAGAACTAAGGGACGAGAGCAACCCTGCATTTTAACTGTAGAATACACCGGATATGGTCTTCGATGCTGGGTTGATACTATATGTCCAACAGGCCCTGATGATGTTCGCTACACAAGATGCTTCTTCTTTTTTTAAAAAAATAAATAAATAAATAAAATAACAAATGGTTAATAAAACTTTTTTTCAGCCCAGTACTTGGCAGGTATGAGTGTTACAAAATATAACTGTCTAATGGATAGTTATCAGTCTTTATCACTGGAAATAATTCAAGAAAAGTAATATCTTTTATTAAGTTTATTGCTGAGATGTGAGAGCATAAAGAGGGAAAGCATGCAAACAATCAGGTGCCTTGGAAACAACACAAACAGGATAGTCAATATAATTATAGAGGAAAATAAACTTCCGATCCTCAACGCTACCTGCCACCTGCCTACCTTATACTAATAATGATGAGAGCAAGAAACACATGTCATTGAAGGTTCAAGATCAGTGAAATACCTTCTGAATGTTTACTAGATGTGAATGCATTGCGCACTGAAAACAATCCCTATGGCAACCATCATGAGGCCATGAGACAAGCCGAGATACACCACAGCAACAGTACTCCTTGAGATGCTTGGCTAGAAGACAAGAACCAGTATCTTCCATGGACAAATATTTGCCTGCAGAAAGGTGTAATGAGGAAAGGGAATGGCAGAAGAATGGCAGGCTGTCCATATGTGAGTTCAAGTAAACACTAACAGCCCCGGTTACCCGGCTGAAGAGGAACACTTGAGAAGAAAGAGCCAGAAGAATAACTAAGACATTCTCCACGGTGCAGATCTTAAGTGTACTCTTAGTGGTAGGGTAACAATATGAGAGCAGACCCAGAAAGGAGAAAGAGGAGTAAGAGCAGGAACCATTATGGGAAGACAAACCCCTGGGATCTTCTAAGGGTGTCCTGTGGTGACTTTGTGGTTGAAAGGGGGGGCGTCTATGGATCATCCTGTCACGCCAGCCGAATTGGACAGTCTAATTCAGTCACAAACCAAGAGCCAGTGGTTATGGTGATTAGACTGGTTTATTGTCAAGACAGAGGAAGCAGGTGGGAGCAGATTTGCAGGTAGACGGAGATGGACCAGAACCAGGTTCGTGGGGAATCCAGGAAAAGCAGGGGTGAAAATACAGGGAGGAAGGCTGGCGGACTGGTGGAGCTGGGTGAGGATTCCGGGGAGTAGATGGATCCAAGAGCTGAAGACAGGTAAGACCAAAATAAGCAAATGCAACAGTAGTATTTACAACTACAGACTTGAGCCACAGCACTACACCACAAAGGTAACCAGACGATCTGGCGATGAGTGGAGGACTGAAACAGGATTTTACGGACAAGGTGAGTAGATGGCTGATGAGGCTCCATTGCTCGGAGGTGTGAAGGTAAGTGGCTCCAGCTCCGCCTAGCTCCAGACCAACCTCCAGTGAAGAAAAACACAGAGACAGACACACCCAACAAGAAACATACAGGAGATCCTGACACATCCCATATACTTAATCTGTTTGAGATCTAGGGAGTTCACACAGCAGACACTGCAAAGGCAGCTGTAGGATGTTTGAAATAAGAAGTCTTCTTTTGGTATTGCATTGCATTCAAAAAACACAGTCTGTCAGAACGCTGGATTCATAACTGTCTGGTGTAGAAGGTCGCCAAAGACTTTAGAGCTCAGCACTTATTATGTTCTCCAGTGTTTTACAAAAAGTAATCTCTTCATGTCACCGTTCATTCTTTTTGTTGTCAACATTCAACCTAGTCATTCCAAGAGTTTTAGCTCCAGGCTCACTGGTTTATGTCATTAAAATATCCACACTCACTTAAGATAAATTTAATAGTGAGATGCACAAATGTAAAGTAAACAGGTCATAAGGTCTGGAAATACCTCTATCACCACTCAACCTCTGCCTCTGTACACCACTATACAAATACATTTGAATAATAAGAGTGGGGGACAAAGCCATAAAATGGCTCATTGAATTTCCTTTTAATTACACACTTGTACCTCACAGAAGGACATTTTCACAGTGATTGAATTGTTGATTCATTTTCCCAGAAAGCAATTAGAGCAAAATTAAATGTCTCTAATAGGGTAAGGAAAATGCAAATGCTTTTCAATTGTTAGAATGTTAGACTGGGATTTTTGATGAAAAATCAAAGGCCAGAACTGTGTATCATGTCCTTTGTATTCAGGTGAGCCGTCCTGGCTAAGTACAGGGTACCCATGGCTCACTAAGAAAGCTCATCTGGTTCTAGTTAGTTTTATGGCGATTGCACTAAAAGAGCTTTCTCTCTTCTTTTAGGTGCCGCCCCCCCGCCTCTGCCTCATCTTTGTTTTCTTTTGATACTCTTTTACCTTGGTGCATAAAATACCTTACACATCCGTGCAATATTTTAGCCTAGCACACATTTATACAGCAGTTTGTGACAAACGGCTCATCCAGGATTCACCGAAGCCTTTTGGTAAGATGTTATCAAGTCATGTTGGGGTTTTAGTAGCGTTTTATGTTCAATTATGTTTGTGAGTATGTACATAAGTGTGTATGTGCATGTGTATATTGTGTATACGGTTTGATTTCAAGAATTGCAATGAAAGTAATTATTCTTATTCTTATTCTCTTAAATAAAGATATTAAATGCTCTATATGCTGAACATCAACACTCAGTCTTTTGATATGAACCTGCTCATATTTCCTGTGTTTTTTTTTACTTCTAGCGTGTATTTGAGCAGGTTAAACGTACAGACATGCTTATTATTTGTCACTGTGACTAAGCTGTCCCAAGCTTATTTCCATTCTTATTTTCTCTGTTTGATGTATGTAAAACAACATGGAAGTGTTTGCATATATCAGCATTTGCTGTTAATATATATTTTCTCAACAAGCTATGTCACTGTGATAATGGTACCTTTCTGTGGTTTCTGTAAGCATGATGGAGAAAAATGCAGGCAAACCCCAAATAAGCAATATTCCTACAAGTGGTACAAAAGAGTTAATTATTTTTACCTTCAATATCCATTATTGCCCTGAGGCGTCTGTAGACTGCTTTCTTCTTTACCGCTTCTTTGAGTGTAGCAATCACAGCTTGACATGGAAATACAGAGTTATGGAGGCCAGGAAAGGTTCATTGATTGTTACAGGGGACCGCTGCTTCCCCTTCTCTTTCCTGCACGTACTCTTCTGCCTCTTTTAACGGTAATGGTACTTGTAATAAATGTAGTTTATTCCTAGCATTGGAGGTGAGGCTCTCTGAATTGGAAGCACGGCTACGCTCCTTGGAAGATAAACCAGTAGCTCGCCAGGGCCCTGTAGGAGGTGTGGGCCGACTGAGAGTACCTCCTGTTGCCATAGCTCCTGTTAGCTGTCCCCTGGCAGCTCCCGAGCAGCTGGGTGGCGATACGAAGGAAGCATACTCCTACCCGGCCTGTGGATCACCACCAATCTTTCACGTTTCAAACCGATTTTCCCCACTCAGTGACACACCCGCGGAACGTGAAGATAGAGAATCCAGCGACCATAGTTAGATGTATTCCTGTTGCCAGAGCGGGCGACACTGAATCTTACCTTAAACTGCTGGCTAAGGCTAAGGCTAAATATAGTCAAATTGTCATTCATGCTGGCAGTAATGACACCAGGTTACGTCAATCGGAGGTCACTAAACTTAATGTGGAATCAGTGTGTAAGTTTGCCAAGACTAAGTTGGACTCCTGCCCAATATGACCAATGACGTTGTCATTCCATCACTGGTTATCTAGGTGGTGTCGAGCAAACGACGTGTCCTTCACTTTAGCGGGTGCTGCTCTCATCTCTAGGAATATGGCAAATTTTATTAACCCCCCGAAACCATGACAACCCAGAGTTCAGACCAGGAGCCAGAGTTGCATATACTTCTCTGCTGCTTCTCTAGGACTCTCTCACACCCAAAATTCTCTAAACTCCATAGATGTTGTGCCAGCTTCCAGATTCTTTCAATCAAAAACCAAAAAAAGACGAGTTATTCATAGGAGCCTTATACAGATCAATACAAATTCATTGGTAGAACAGAAGAATAGGAAAATTAAATCTGGTCTTTCAAATGTCAGATCTCTCTCGTCTAAATCTCTTTTAGTGAATGATTTGATAACTGATCATCAGAACGATCTTTTTAGTTTGACTGAAACGTGGCTGCAGGATGATGAACATGTTTGTTTAAATGAGTCTACGCCGGGGCGTGGTCATGGTCCTTGGGAATGTGACTAGTTTTAATATAATTTAAAGTTTGTTCACTGTCTGCGCCTTCAAGCTGATTGAAGGTTTTTTTTAAGGAGCCCTGCATCTTGAGAGTCAAAACTACACTAATGTCGAGCTGTTAGGCGAAAAATTAGCCCGCCAAGTCCGGGCGAAACAGGCCGCAACATCAGCCCTCGGAACCCGAGTCACCAGAGAAACCGAGTGCTAATGAAGAGATGCCCCCAACTGGGATGATGAGTCCATTTTCAGACAGGTTTTCCATGTATGATTTAATGTTACGTGGGGACCTTAACTGCTGGATGAATCCTTCCTTGGATCATTCTTCCCCAACCTCAGCTGCTCAGTCCAGATCAACCAAAGTGATTCAAGCCTTTATGAATGAGTCTAATGTTGCTGACCCTTGGCAGTTTTTAAATTCGGATAAAAGGGAATACTCATTTTTCTCACATATTCACCATACCTATACACGAATTGACTTCTTTTTAGTGGATAACAAACTGTCATCCTCCATTTCTGGCTGTGAATATGATCTGATTGTTGTGTTGGACAATGCCTTCATTTCTATGAATGTTCATTTTCAGAAGTGTGTTAACACAAGACCACCATGGCGCCTTCAGACTTTATTAAATTTGTTTCCGAGCAGTTAGACTTATTTTTTCAGGTTAACAAAACTCCAGAGGGGGAGATTATATTAAGGCTCATCAGAGAAAAGCCAGAAGAGAGAAGTCAGCCAATATCTCAACGTATCACAGTCTTTGATTCTTCATATGCAGTCTCAAAACTGTCAGATACTTATAAGAAGTAAAATGACCTTACAAACTGAATATGATCTTCTCATGTCACAGCACACTACTGAACTTTTGCTACATTCAAGATCCAAATATTATGATCATGGAGATAAGACAGATAAGCTCTTGGCCCATTGGCTATGTCAAATATCTGCATCTCAGCTAATTCCCCAAATTGAGACTGGCTTGGGCGTAACATCTGACCCTTTGGAAATCAATAAAACTTTTATGGAATTCTATAAATTGCTATATTCAACTTATTGCTAGAATACCTCTGCGGATATGATTTCTTTCTTTGATAGGTTTGACACTCCCACTCTGAATCGGGTTGCAGCTGAGGAACTGGGACGTCCTATCACAACAGTTGAACTTGAGGCGGCAGTTAAATCATTACAAAGTGGTAAAAACCCGGGCCCACGGCTTTCCAGCCGAGTTTTATAAAACATTTTGGAAACAACTGGCCCCACACCTGTGAGAACTGTTCACTGAGTCTTATAAGTCAGGCACACTTCCCCATACCCTAAACCAGGCTTGCATTTATCTGCTTTTGAAGAAAGGTAAAGACCCACTTTCATGCAGTTCATATCGACCCACTAGTTTGTTGAATATCGACTTCAAATTACTGTCCAAGTTGCTAGCCAGACGCTTAGAAGTTGTCCTACCTTCAGTTATATCTTTGGATCAAACTGGGTTTATTCGTGGGTTTATTTTTTAATCTTAGAAGGATGTTTAATGTGGTTTATAATCCTGCTCCAATTGCTCTCCCAGAAGCTCTGATAGCTCTGGATGCTGCGAAGGCGTTTGACAGGGCAGATTGGGATTATCTTTTTTTATTTTATTTTGGGGAAATTCGGATTTGGGGAAGAATTGGTTTCATGGGTTAGGTTATTATATACTTCTCCTCAGGCCATGGTCAGGACAAACGGCACAAATTCGGAATATTTTTCGTTTACATCGTTCTACTAGGCAGCCTTTAAGCCCGCTCTTATTTTCTTATTTATTCCAATGCAATCTGATCTTCCTTCCTCTTTCATTTTCCACAAGGTAGACAGTCTTATTCTAGATTTTATTTGGAATAACAAAATTCCTAGGTTGTGTCGACAAGTTTTACAGAGGCTCAAAGCTCTGGGCGGAATGGTGTTACCAAATTTTCTTTACTGTTATTGGGCAATAAACTGAACTATTGGGTTAATTATGGAGATATTGAGGTCCCTCCGTCATGGCTGATCTTGGAAGCAAATTCTGTTCATCCAGTGTCACTGAAAGCCTCACTGTACTCACCCTTGTCTTTTTCTATTTCTGGTTATACTAACAATGTGATAGTGGCCCCCAAAATATGGACTCAATTCAGATATCATTTTGGCCTGCAAACACTTTCTACTGGGACTCCACTTGCAACAAATCCTATTTTATCCCCATCGTTACTGGACAGCACCTTCTCTATATGGGCAAGGCTGGGCATAAAAACGCTCAGAAACCTGTATATCGATTCTATTTTTTGCATCTTTTCAGCAACTGGTAAATAATTCATTTGCTTCCTAAAGGACATTCTTTTTAGATATCTTCAAATTCAAAATTTTGTCCGTAGCTCATTCCCAGAATTCCCTGCTCTTCCCAGGCCTTCAGATTTTGAAATATTTCTGAATCCTCTCTCTTCATTCAAGGGGGCAATCTCTTCTATTTATTCAAATATTTATAACCTTGGTCCAGGCTCTTCTACTGTACTTAAGACAGTGTGGGAGACAGATCTAGGAGAGGTGATTCTAGATGATGTTTGTGAAGAGATTTTAAGGAGAGTACACAAGTCTTCAATCTGTGCTGGTCACAGCTTTATGTAAAAATAAAGCAAAAATATTTGATACATTGTCTCCCCTATGTGAACCACAGCAAATTACTCACATATGTTTTGGAGCTGGTCTTCTTGTAGTGTATCACCCACCTGCTCCTTAATCTAAAATTTTAGCTGAATTATCTGAGTTTTTATGTGATTTAGTGTTTAGTAGTCAGTATAGTAGGTGACTTTAACATCCATGTTGATGTTGTCAGTGACAACCTTATGTATAAGTAGAAGAACCATTGTTGACATGTATAAACTGGAATCTGTCTGACAACCGTAAGAATGTTATGAATTGGTATAATTCACAGTTGCGCAGGTCAAAGCAGGCAGTGCAAAAGCTGTAAAGAATTTTGCATTCCACTAATTCTGAAGAAGCTCACATAACCTAGAAAGATAGTTTAACAACTTATTACAGCATATTATTCATCATTAATAGAAGAAAACAAGAACAACCCCAGATTTCTTTTCAGCACTGTAGCCAGGCTGACAAACAGCCACTCTGTTGAGCCATCTATTCCTTTAGCCCTCAGTAGTAATGACTTCATGAGCTTCTTTACAAATAAAATTGCAGGCATTAGAGAAAAAATTCAAGGCTTACGTCTTTGACACAACAGCTGTCAAAGACGTAAGCACAGTGGCGTTAGAAACTTCTGTAAAACCTAACCAATAACTCCCCAATAGATCTTTCTGAGCTCTCTTCAACAATTACAGCATCTAGACCATCAACTTGTCTTCTAGCTCCAATCTCTACTAATTTTCCCAAAGAGGGTTTTTCATTAATTAACACCTCCATATTACACCACATAAATATATCTTTATTAACTCAGTCTTTTAAGATTGCTGTAATTAAACCCTTCCTGAAGAAACCCACTCTAGACCCATGTGTTTTAGCCAACTATAGACTAATTTCCAACCTTCCTTTTGTTTCTAAAATTCTAGAAAAAGTTATTGCTAATCAGTTGGGTGACTACTTAAACAAGAATGGTTTGAGGAATTTCAGTCAGGTTTTAGAGTTCATCATAGTACAGAAACAGCTCTGGTTAAAGTTACCAATGATCTCCTCATGGCTACAGACAATGGACTTGTCTCGGCTAGATCTTAGTGCTGCATTTGACACTATTAATCGCAATGTATTACAACAGAGACTGGAAAGTGTGATCAAGACTAAAAGAACCGTATTAGACTGGTTTGAATCCTATCTGTCAGACAGATTCCAATTTGTCCATATCAACAATGGTTCTTCTACTTATACAAAACTAAGTTATGGAGTTCCTCAGGATTCTGTGCTAGGACCAATATTCTTCACATTATACATGTTTCCTTTAGGCAATATTATTAGAAAACACAGCATAAACTTCCATTGCCATGTAGATGACACCCAACTACATTCATCCATGAAACCGGAAGGAATTAATCAGCTGGTTAGACTCCAAGCATGCCTTAAAGACTTAAAAAATTTGGGCTTAGATGACCTGTAATTTCTTACTCTTAAACTCAGACAAAAATCATTGTTTTTTGCCTTAAACACCTCAGATTCACTTAATTTGTTTGGATGGTATTACCTTGGCTTCCAGCACTACTGTGAAAAACTTTTGTGTTATATTTGACGAGGATATCTCCTGGCACCCAGTATGCATAAACAAATATAAAAAAAATAAAATAGTAAATATGGAAACTCAGCTCTCAAGTAACCAGGACTGCCTTCTTTCACCTTGGTAATATTGTCAAAATTAGGAACATCCTGTCTCAGACTTGTCCATGCATTTGTGTCTTCCAGGCTGGATTGTAATTCATTACTGTCTGGCTGTCCCAATAGCTCTTTAAAAAGCCCCCGATTGATTCAAAATGCCACAGGAAGAGAATTGGCAGGAATTAGCAAGAGCATTCTACATAGAAGTAGAATGGGAGGTAGAGCCTTCAGCTATCAGGCTCCTCTCCTCTTAAGCTTATAATTAGGGCTGGACTGAACCATCCCTTAGTTATGCTGCAATTGGACTAGGCTGCCGGGGGACGATGCACTGAGCACATGTCCTCTACTCTCTTCTCTCTCACACCGAGCTCCTGTCCTCCACTTTCTTTTCTCTGGCACCAAGCGCTTGTCCTCTAATTTCTTATCTATTACTAGTCATGAAATTCTGCGCTAACTGTATAGCATGTTAACTGCTGTGTGTCCCTCTCTCCCCTCCCCTCCCCTCCTCATCCATCTTCTTGTGAGTATCTCTGGCCTGGAGTTGTGTGTTTCCTCAGTTTCCTGTTGTCATGGTCTCATCAACCTGCCCAGTCTTCGTGACCTCCTGCAGTTATCCACTCCTACCTGAATGAACAATTCTCCAACCTGCCTATGATTCCGCTTATATTCTCAAACTGTCATGCAACATCATCAGCTATATGTTGTATTTGTATCATCATCAGATTCTTCATGTGCGCTTTAGTCAAATGTATGTATCCAAGAGAGATGTATGTTTATCTTGTATGTTTATCTGCACTTTATATTTGTCCCAAATTTATACGATTTCTTCCATAGAGAGCATCAGTTTACTGTTATCAGCTAGGGGAATCCATCTGCCTAAGGTCAGCCAGGTAGAAAGACAGAAACAGGAAAGGGGGGATGGGTCAGAGAAGAGGGGAGGACAATACAGGATAAAGTATGCCTAGAGCATACATACATGATACAGTATAAACACAGCATGCATCACCTACTGCGTGATATGATGGAACATTAGTAATGGAACAAGTAATAAAGAGAGAGAGATGATTGTCTTGTTGCTTTTTGCATTTTTTTTTTTAAATTGACAACTGGCATCAACACATCTCAAGATATCCTTCACATAATACTGCCCATTGTATGTACAGTTCTCTAAGTGATGCCCATCATTTGGTAAAGAACACTGTATTAGCGTCAAACGTAGGAGTCTCAGAATCCTGTCTCAAAGTGACGCTGAAAAACTAGTTCACGCATTTGTGTCTTCCAGGCTGGATTACTGTTATTCATTACTGTCTGACTGTCCAAATAGCTCTTTAAAAAGCTAGATTCAAAATGCTGCAGCAAGAAAATGTTCTTTCCTTGCCGCTCTTGCCTTGGTGCTTTCTCGTGGGTGTCAAGCTCTGGGTTCTTTGGATTATTACTGACGCTATATCTTCATCTTCTTCTTCTTCTGTAACCGCTTGTCCTGTGAAGGGTTGCGGGAGTTCTCGAGCCTATGCCAGCTGTTTGAATATTTGAGCAGTACAAGAGTCTAATGCCAGTTCAACATTTAAAACATATCTGACAAGATTGGAAGAAAAACTGAATAAGCTTCAGAGAGCAGCTGTTTGATTCAGTTAAAGACTAAAGGTCTTTGCTTGGTAATGGGGTCACAGAAATCGGAATGTCATTTTGTGTTTGTATGTGTTTTTTTTTTCTTTTAGTGTTTTTTGGGTTTTTTTTCTCTCTTCCACACACGCAGCAGAGTTACTACAAATTGGATCTCTTATGGAGGAAGTCACAAACTCACTCTGATGTCTCTTCATTTAGTTACCCTGCTTGAATGCAATCTAGCAATCCAGCCAGGAAAAGAAGAATGTATATAGACACGGTGTGTGGTTAGACATCAAAAACCTCATTTTCAGCTATAGTGGATCATCTGTTAGGGCCCAAGGAACAGAGAATCCCACTCTGTAGGTGCAGATTGATTTTTGTGGCTACAGAAAAATTGCAGTAGAAATTGTGTTTGTTTTATTCTATTGATGTTTTATGTATTGCTGTTTTTTGTAAGGTGACTTTAAGTGCTCAGAAAATAAAATGGATTATTATTATGAACAAACCTCACTGCCATGGTGACATTGTGGCATCTACAGTGATTTTCAAGCAAAATGATTTTGTCCCATTCAGTAAAGACCATCTCCCTTATGTAGTTTCATATTTTTTACCTGCTCAATCAATAATCTGTTAATTGAATTTGGAAGTGGCTGGTCAGTTGTTCCATCTGTCTGTCTTCAGTCCTTCACATGGCAAATGGTGATTTTTCTAGTGCTTTTTTACCTGTCATTACAGTCCTTTACAGTCACAATGTCACATTTACCCACTCGTTCACACAAGGGCACACATATTCACACACCAGTACACACACAAGGACTGGCAGCATCTTGCTCAAGGACACCCTTAGTCAATGTCATGGGTATCAAACTCGTTAACCCCCTAACCCTCTCATTTGTGAACAACCTGCTCTACCTACTATGGCTCAGTGGGCGGGGGACGGGTGGAGCTCGATGGATGATGGATTTCCAAAGTATCTTACAACATACAGTGCAGCTTAAAAGTATTTGGAACCTTAAGAATTCTGGACAGTAGAGTCTTGACAGTAGACAAAGAGAACCCAATCAAACAATTGAAACAGAAATATGCTTTTGTTCGTTTATTCAAGAAAATGAATATATTATACATATCTGTGAGGTGCAAAAGTATGTGAACCTTTGTTGTTTCATGTGAACAGCTACTAAACGTCTCTGGTATCTTCTCATCAGTCATCCACAGCGACTTGGAGATATTTTAGCCCATTCCTTAGTACAGAACTGCTTCAGTTCTGAGATGTTGGTGGGTTTCCTTACATGAACTGCTTATTTCAGGTCCTTCCACAATATTTCTATTGAGAGTGAGGAGTTGTCGTCACGGTACAGAGCCCCTCCCCTCGATATCGCGGGATCCTCCCCCTCTCCGCCATGTTGGCAGGATACCAGCGGCAAAACATGATTGTTTACTTGTGTTGTTAACTCGGTAGTAGAGGAGGTTCTCGCAATTCCACACTGTTTTACCATGCCTGGAACTCACTGCTGCGTTAAAAACTGCTCCAGTACCTCACACGA
>JASGAT010380446.1:0-15837 GCA_030220025.1 Chelon auratus
AAATACAAAAATAATAACGCTGACAGAAAGGCAACTGAATTTTTGCCACTCATCCACTCTATGTCTGTAAAAGTTCTCAGTCATGCAGGTCATCACATGTGTCCCAAAATGTTAAAGTAAGGCAGCTGGACTTGCAGAGTTCTATGAAGACGTTTCATCCAAGTCTTCGGTTCCAAAGGACTGGTGGGGGTGAGGAGAAGGAGCAAAAAACACAATCAAGTCGACACTCAAGGCATGTGGATATCCCAACAGGATGAACACAGTCATCCTTGTACACGACCGGCATATCGGGAAACTCCACATTCCTGTTAGTCTAAAACCAGATAACACACTGAGGCGGAAATACAACACACCCAATAACAGAGCAATGTAGTTTATGAAGACTTGTTCATCTGAGAAACCGAAACAACCCGTCTACAAACGTATGGAGCCAGCTCAGTCCACCTGAAGGACGAGGAGGACAGTGCTTTAAAGACAACAACGTTCACGTTTTAGCCAGAGATGACAGATGGTTTGAAAGAGGAGTAAAAGAAGACATCTACGTAAGATTGGAAAATCCTTATCTGAACAGGGGAGGTGGACTGAGATTTGATCTGCTATCAGTCTCCACCTCCATTCACACCTTGGGTCACTAGATGTTCTCATTAAACCCCAACTCCTCACCAGTCCTTCAGAACTGACGACTTGGATGAAACGCCTTCAAGAAGCTCTACAAGTCCAGATGACTTTCTTTGGCATGATATGTCCAGATTATTTATACATCCCCGCTCGTTGAGGTGTAACAACTCCACCCAAACACTAGTCATTGCCGTGTCGGGTTAATTTTTGTTTCTACGTCCTGCTTCACTTTCAACAATGGCGACTGAAACGTTCGCCGAAATTTTGCGATTTGTACAAATGTTTGTCTCTCCGAACCTCCTCAGTTAACCTTTCCTCCATGTGTTTAATCTTTATTGATCTCTATTGATCCAAAAGAAGCAGCCGGAAATACTAAAGCGCCACTACCAAGCGGACTAATCACAGCTCTTGTGGTCTGCGTCACGTTGGTTGCATTTGTCAAATTGACACTGAAGCCTAAACAGCCCATTAACGGCCAGATACTTACCTGTGGTTGGAGGAGACTCTTTGACCGCGTCCTCTTACTCTTACTAATAAATGATTCTGTAAATATACATAATATCACATGCTGCGTAATGTTGGGCGCGACTGTGCAAAGAAAAGAAAACAGTTTGTTTATGGATTAAAGGGCTTATCTATTGCCGGAACATTAAATCTTCATTCACTTCAGATAATACCTATGGGTTCCTTTACAGTGTCATGAATCAGGTGCACACTACTCTTGCCGACGGCTACTGGTGCATGCCGTCATGGCCATGCTTGGTTTGAATAGGGACCACTTGTGGAACGGCTCTTTGCATTTACATGCTACTTAGAGAGGAAATGCAAAGCGACCGTGTACTGGACGCTGAATGCACTTTTGGGGATGTCCCGATTGAAAGATTTGTTGTGCAGTGATTTAGTATCGGTCGATCCGAGTCTCGAGCCATAAATCTTTCTGTGAGAGTTAACGTAGTGTGGAGAGGGTAGCTCGTACCTTGTGTTCTCTACTCCGGAAATGTTCTGGTCGTCCAACGCTGCCATAAACTCCCTAACCCTCTCTGGAAGATTTATCTCCTTGTCTCCAGGAAACTCTTCTTTTGAAGGCAGTGTTTGTTTTGGTGCAGCCTTTACCTGAGTCTCCTCAGCGTATTCCGCTTATTTTGTTTGCTTGTTTGTTTTGGGGAGAATCAAGTTGCTTGTGTTGAATGTCACCCTTGCTGATTTGACTACATTTCCACAGAGTGAACTATTTCCACACAGCAGACATGTTTAGTCACCTGATTTAGGTTCCTCTTAGTCTGGGATTCTTGTCAGCTCTGGCACTAGCCAACCACCACTAAAACAGAAGAATAAGAGATTTTTAAACCTCAAACTTCCCACCAGTTCCCTAGAATTGAAGAAGCTACTAAGATGAGTGGCGAAACATCTTCTCTACAAGCCCAGTTGCCTTTTTTTAAAAAAACCTTTTTTAGATATACCATGACCTGGATGACTGAGAACCTTCGCAGACAGAAGAAGAAGATGTTTTGAAGCTGCAGGGATGTGGTTTTGGTTTATGGCAGACCTAAAATAAATAACTCTAAAAGATGAGGCTTGGCTGGATCGCTCCCGATAACGATCAGGACATGCCTACTTTTACAACCCTGGCACAGTAATAATATTAGCTGCTAAGGTAGAGCATCTGACTCTCATAAGCAAACAATGAATTAATAGTCTTTTATCATCAAATTGTGAAGCAGAGTTCCGTCTTGAGTGTCTTCTTTGTTGTGGCTTTTGTGCCAAAATTACATCCTACAGTAGGCAGCACTTTTTTTTATTTTTTTGTAAGTTTGCAACTTGCTTGGTCTTTGTTTAAAGGGTTCCCATACTTTGGACAAATGGGTTTGTGCTTTTTTGGTCATTTTTCAGCATTCCTGGCACTGGCAGCTGCCAACATTACGAAACTCCAATGCATTCAACGTAGATTGATGTATTTATGCAGCCGAAGCGTCGTTACAGCTCTGTTTTGAAGCCTTCTTGAAACAGAGTGCAGGAGTCATACTCTGAAAACCACAGGAAGGGAAAGCCAAGGCTGACACAGCTCATGGGTTTCTGTGCAACATCATCACCAACACGCGCACAACCAGGATACACAAAGCAGCATTCTTTTTACTGCCAAGATGACAAGGAGTATTTTGTGCAGTTAGCTGCACCCACTGGAAAAAAAAAATAAAAGAACCGTGGAAATGCTAAATATTCTGAGGTATCACATGCCTTTGCTAAGAGCAGGAGATTGTGGATCCAGGCCATCAAAAGGGCAGATCCTAGAGTCTCTCAAAACTTTGTTCCTGTGTCTTTAAACATTATCTCTTCTACATAATCACAGTGTAGATTCCTTTATATACATGCTGGGCTCCTCTATGAGATGGACGTATACGCTGGGCCATATGGTGGCGTGCCTATATCTATCTATAGGTTTAAGATTGTGGTAATTTATTGACTGAACTGGTGTAATCCAAGCTCCTTAGGTTTCCAGTGTAATCAGCACCAGACATGTCCTCATTGTCCCAGACCTAACTAGGTGTCCTATGTGTCTCATGTTCTAGTAGCTGTCAGATCCAGCTACTAGCTGTCAGATCCTTCAAACATAGTAGCCTTGTGGTAAAACGTTGACTTGTCATGATGATATCTGGAGATTTAAGCAAGTCATGAAGGTTTTGTAAATTTGTGAATTTGTGCATTGCTGTTGGTGTTGAGATACCAGATGTCACAATTCCCTTTCGCCCTGCTCATTGTTCAGCTTATTTATCTTATCTTGTTTTAATATCTCATTTTCTGTAACCCCTTGTCCTTTGGAGGGTCGCGGGGGGGCTGGAGCCGATCCCAGCTGTCACTGGGCGAGAGGCGGCGTACACCCTGGACAGGTCTCCAGTCTATCTAAGGGCTAACAGAGAGAGACAGACAACCATTCACACTCACACCTACAGCCAGTTTAGAATCACCAATGAACCTAACCAGCATGTCTTTGGACGGTGGGAGGAAGCTGGAGTACCTGGAAAGAACATGCAAGAAAGGCTCCAGTTGGCTGGTAGATTACTTACTGTTACCAGTAATAGTGCCAATGGTGTTCCACAGGGTTCTGTGCTCGGACCAGTACTTTTTACATTGTACATGCTTCACTTACTCATTATGTAGTAACATAACTGCATGGCATTACATTGACTTACAGTTCTAGCAAAAGGAACCTAGGGGCTGTGATTGACCAAGTTACGTCCTTTAATGCGTACATTTGACCAGGACATTTGCACAATGTTGTTCAAATGAGAAACACCTGAGCTAAAAAATGTTGAAAATCTCTGAGGCCATCAGCTGATCCGAAAAACTGCAGCAAGAGCTTTGACAGGAAGTAGCACGAGAGATCATGTTTCTCCAACTGTAGCTTTTACCCCTCGGGCAGAGTAGAATTTAAATTCCTCCTCCTCCTCACATACGCCCTTAATGGCCCGAGCTCCATCTTATCTTTAAGACCTGAGAGTACTTGTGTTACCACAATAGAGCGCCTCCCCCTCAGAGTGTCTCAAAGTGCCTCAGGTGTCGTTCAGTCCTCCATCTATGCTCATAATGTCTGTTTCAATATTAGCTCTGTAGATTAATCCCCAAAATGTGGACTGCATCTGTTCTGCACATGTACAATGTGCAGGATCTGTGGTATTTCTGTGTCCTGCACATGTGCAGTATCTGTGCTAAGGCAGTTTTTTCTTGTGAACAGCATAACGTGCATGGGCAACAGCTAGCAGAGGTTAGAGGTACCGTCTGGAGTCTAACGGCTGACTGCTAAAATTTATGCGGAAGAGTCAAAATCTTAAGTCGTCTCAGCCGACGGTGGAATGTAAACTATGGCAGCAGTTTTCTCCCCAGAGAGATGGTTTGGCCTTAACCTCAACGGCCGGCAGTTCAACAGGAGGACTGTTTGACATAGTAGGGACGTGACCTGTGATTATAAAGGCAGGAATCCCTAAATCTGACGTCTTCACAGCTGTGTTTGTCGGGTATTTTCAGCCACAACTCAGACATAACACTACACCACTGGTACTCACACTGTCTGCTAGCGAGGGGGAGGGGGAAGTTGGAAGCTCTTCTTTGTCAGCAAATTTAAACTCCCCACAAGCACAGGGGGAATACATAAATAGTTTGCTCCCTTTTCATCTTCTTATTCCTCACCACTTATGCAACGCGGCCGCAAAGCAAAGTTAAAACATTTCAGAGGCAAAGATGTGATATTTGCCTGGGGCATCTCTTGTGAACGGCCCTTCAGGGACCCCCCGCGGATTTGCTGTATGAGCGTGAATGGTTGTTTGGCTCTTTGGCTGGTGACCTGACCAGGGCTCGGGACTTTGTCCAGCTGGGACAGGCTCCAGTGACCACAGCCGCCTCGAGGACAAGAGGTTATGGAAAATGAATGAGTGAATGATACAACAGGGACAATAAATAACCTAATGTATTATTTAGTCGACTCCCTCAGCTTGTCTTTATCCACAAAATGACTTGGAAATGACTCGAGTAAAAACGTCTAATTCACACGTGGTAACACTGTAGTCAATAAACATCTTATCTGTAGCTACGATAAACAAACAACAGTTACTGTTACTGCAGGATTTTTGGCGAAGTTGCTAACTGACTGCTGTCCGGAGAATCTGGACCGTTCCTTTGCTAGCGTTAGCTTTAGCTTTTCAGATGCATTGCAGTAGTACTTTAGTTGTTTTCCAGGACTGACATGTCACGGTAGTATGGGCTTCATCTTTAGCGACACACTTGATAAACCGCTGCTGTCCTCTAGGAGGCGTCCGTGTTGTTATTGTCACGTGATCAGAGACTAATCGACATGATGCCTAAAGCAGTGAAGTCGACATACTGACTAATCTACTCGTCTTTACAACCCCCTACAGCCAGAAGGCGCCTCTTAACCCTTGTATCGTCTGCCCGTTGACCATGCAACACCTTCTCAACTAAATGCAGAATCCCTTGCCATTTATTTGGATTCTTCCTAGTTGCTTGGGAAATTGCATCCGAGCGAAGCCTGACTTGTGAATTTCCTTCATTACAGCCAGTGTACCTTTTGCAGTAGTAGTACTGCAACACAAGACCAGACTGAACCAGCCGAGTACAGCTGGTGGCCTGTAGCCAGGAGTTGTCTGGATAAAATAAAGGTTTATTATTATCAGATAGGAGTGAAAACATTCGACTGTGCTCAACCTAAGGAATGTAGGCGGCCGTGTCTCTGGATGTCTTCAAACGGGTTTCTTCCATGTGATGATTACGATGATGTCAGTCATGTTTGTTTTATGACTCACCCAGATGTCCTCCCCCCACCAACCCCCACCCCCTCACTATTCCTTTTCCTCTCTGTGCTCGTCTCTCCATCTCCTCTGTCTTGTTCTGGTCCTCCTCCCACTACCAACATCGTCCATTTATGCATTGGCCCACCATGTGTCATTCCACTCAGCTTCTCTCATCTCTATCTTTGCCGTCCCACTGTTCCTTCTCCCTCTCCTCTCTCTGACCCATCCTCTGATTCACCGTTTGCTTTTTTTTATTTTTATTTTTATCCTCTCCAACCGTTCGTTCTTCATTCTCCCCGTAGGATGCTGCGATGGCTGGTGTGCGGTCGGTTGGGTCCGGTCTGGATGTGGAAGGCGCTGCTGCTCTTCGTGGCCATCGCTTTCGCCGGACAGCTGCTGGGGGTCATCTTCAACAAGAGGTATGTTGTTTTAAATTTTAGCTTTAGTAGGGTTAGGGTTGGGGTTAACAGTTGCACTACAGCCGTTAGCTGTACAACCTGGTCACAGTGGATTTTTAAGAAGGGGGCAAAGAAAATCTGTTCAAAACACAAGACACTGAGTTCAGCTTTAGTGGTTGTTCTTCTGCACTACTTTAGCTGAGCTCAGAGAATCTTATAAGATGCATTTTGGACTACAGAGGGCACCGTTAATGCTTTTTTTGAAAATATCTGTACTAGGCCACATAGAAAGCAGCAGGTTGAGTTTCCGTCAGATGCATTCCCTCCTACTCTATTTCCGAAGAGTATTTTTGGCGGGAACTAGCCTTGCACCGTGACACGGTTCCGCTGCTAGCTCCCGACCGGTCGTCACACCATGCCCAGAGAATTCAGATTAACGATTTGGATAGATAGATTTTGCTCTGTGATGACGGCAGCCGTGCGGTCGACTGGAGGGGAAAACACTGCATCGTCGCGGCAATTTCGTCAATAAAAGCTTGAGAGAGAGTGGAAAGTGGAGCACAGGCCCTGAAGCAAGCTGAGGGCACGGGCATGTTCTATCACGTGCCAATTAAAAAAATCCAAAATCAACATCCTGATCCGGATCCTGCTCCTGATTAATTAATCCATGGTGTTTGCTCGCGTTGTCACGGACTTGGGTAAATATGCAATTGGAGGAGCTGTGAAAGAGAGGACTGATAGAGGTTTGTAAGGAATATGATGTGAAGATCCACCTTCAGAGAAAGATTGGGACTGAGCCAAGAAAAGTAAATAAAAAAACTGGGACGGGGAACCTGAACTATGAACGAGAATGGCTTGGAAGCTTTTTCTAGTATAGTCTTTAAATGCTTTACAGAACCTACACCTCAATACCCCCTTTAGCCACAACTGAGGAGACTAAATAAATTCTTCCTGGCCGGCGGGGGGCATCAGTCCAGTCGGTTTAGAGAGCTCTGGGTAAAGCTACAGACATGATTACGTTATTATAGACGATACATGTAAGACTGATGGTGGACAAAGAGGAGGCATCATTAGAAGTTTTAGTTGAGACTTCACTACAATGATGTTGGTCGTTTAGTCTGATCTGAACGTTTACATACAGTTTCAGTTTTTTTTAGCATTTTTGTGAGAAACCCTAACACTTCTAATATAGTATATGCAGTATTTAGTACTTTTGGACCTGGCATTCATTGGTGTGGATGTTACTGAGACATGTAGCACCCACATAGACCAGACCAGGCACCCCCACCCCATAGCAATGACACTCCTTGATGGCAGCAGCCATCCCCAGCAGGATGCAGCCTGACACATACACACAAAGTTTAGGAACAACTCAAAAACACATGAAGAACAGCACAAGGTGTTGACCTGGCCTCCAAATTCATTAGATCCCAAACTGATCAAGTATCTGTGGGATGATCCTCAAAGGCCCCCCCACCAACAACATTCTGTAGCCACACACCACAGGACACCCTCAGAAGGTCCATGTCCATTCTCTGATGAGTCACAGTTGTTTTGGAGGCACGCCAGTATTGACTGTTAATAAGTTTACTTTGATGAATGTACTATTTCTCTGTCGGGACCTCCTAGTTCAGCGCTGGAGTCAGCATTTATCTCCTCTTACAGCCACTGAGCGGGACAACTTCTAAAGTATCTCTTAATAATAGAAGGGGGTAAACCGATCCAAGGCCTCGGCTTCGGTTCTGAGCTGCTTGCTGCAGACGGGTTAAAGCCACCTCTGGGTCACGTTTCAAATCTTATTCAGGGGTTTGTTAAAGAGCACTGAACACCCTTGAAAGCATAGAATTATTCTCTGCCATAACATTACTGTCATAACTAATTACCTGTTGACATGTTGATTCGTTGGTGAAGTTCAGAGGCCACACACAGCCCAGTTATGATCTCAAGCGGGCCGGTCCAGTAACATAATAGACAAATAACCTATAAATAACGACAACGACACATTTTCCCTTTGATTTAGAGCAAAGAAGATGAACAACCTGACATTTCTTAAGAAAAATAAGTGCAATTTCTGCACTTTGTTTAGTTCTTGGTCTCAGTGTTGGGCTTTGACTGCAGCTCTTCTTGAACAACAAATTCATCCCTCTGGGGCCAGATCAGACCCTGTGGCGGTTCGATTTTGGCCCTCGGGCCGTATGTTTGACATCCCTTGGACTAAGGGAGTGGGTGATGTGGCTAATGTTGTCAGTGTACTGTACAAAAGGAGAGACCCAACTCTCAAAATGTTAACACGTCCCCTTTTATCTGTCCTGCAGCAGTATCCAGCCAGCCGCCCACTCGATCTTCAGGTCCCCTGATGCTCAGGGGCCCTCTCTGGGCTCCTGTCAGCCCCACACCCACATCATGTTCCTCAAAACCCACAAGACGGCCAGCAGCACGGTGCTCAACATGCTCTACCGCTTCGGCGAAGAGCGCAACCTCCGGTTCGCCCTGCCGCTAGGCTACCAGCTGGGCTACCCGCTCCCCTTCAACGCTCACAGGGTGAAGGGTTACCAAGGCCCCAGAGTCATCGAGTTTCACATCATGGGCAATCACATGAGATTCCATAAGCCGGAGGTGAGTTACTCAGAAGAGAAGGAGGTGGGGGGAGTAGAATGAACATTGTTTTAATAGTGAATTCCAGAGCAAGAATATGAAAATGTGAGAACCAGTCCTAAAGAAGCAGATGATACTCCACCGCCACCATCTGCTGAGCAGCATCCACTGAACTGGAGATGAAAATTGTCAGTAGACTTAAGCTTGTTTCATGCTCCATGAGAAGCAAAAAAATTCTTCGTATTCTCTGGGTGAGCAAGAACAAGAACAAAGTTCGTTCCGGCCAGGTAATCTATACTATATTCACGAGAATCTCAAGTGCCAAACTCCGGGGAAGTCCTCATAGGCCCCTCCCACTGCAGCATACGTCACACACGCACGCTAAGCATTGTGGGAGATGCGGTAGATGGACGACAAGAGGCATTTATTATTATTTTCAGATGTGGGCCAGGGTTTTGGGTTTTGATGACAGCATCCTTTGGATCATGATGTTCATTCAGCATTCACCCACACACAGTATGACGATCTCTACTCAGGAGAGATTAGCGGTCACACTGCTAATATTAGCATCTGGAAGCTAACAGAGTGGCTGCTAGCATTTCCTGCTTTTACACAAAAATCCTCAAATCCAAATTCCAAAAAATATAAAAAAACATGCCCAATGAACTGTTTAGAAACCTGAAAAACTAAAACATAGGTTGCAAATGCACCTTGTCAGCCTCAACTGTTTAAAACAAACTTGTGTAAAAACGTATACGGAGAGCTTCATCTGTGCTTTGTATTCCCAGAGTCCCAAATAGTGCAAATACAACATAAGAGGTCAAATTGAGATGTAATCAACTACATACAGACTCCGTCTTCTCGCCACTTGCTCCCGCCGCTAACTCCCGCAGTTGACTTCCGGTTCGGCTCATCACGTAGAGTAGTATCAGCAAATATTCAAATTAAAATGATCATATCTCTGGTTTTACATGGTTTATCAACGTCAAACTAAAGCCGTTTTGAATCTGCTCTGCCCAACCTTGATCATAGATTAGCAAAGGTCAACCCCGGAGTTATTTGGGTATGCTTCATCCAGAGAGTGTCTGCAATGGAGGAGAAGGTTGAAATTCAACAGCAAGAAAGCCCAGAAGGTTATAATGCAAGTGCAGGAAGGTGTCATATGAGGCAAGTCCAGATCTGTGAAGCTGGGACTAGGCTGAAAGCACATACCAAGAGAATAAACAGTGTTATATCACCATGGTGCTTAAGAGCAGAACACAATTAATCAAATCTTAGACTGTGCCAGTTTTGCTAAATAACCGAATTGTTGTTACCTGTTACTGACGTCGTGCTTTGGTCTCTTAGGTGGAGAAAGTGATGCCTGAAGACACGTTCTACTTCTCAATTGTCAGGGACCCAGTCGCTCTGGCTGAGTCCTCGTTTGCCTATTACAAAGAAGTAGCCCCTGCCTTTCGGAAAGCCAAAGGGTTGGGCGACTTTGCGGACGACCCCATGAAATACTACGACCCTCGCCTTCGCAACAACCACTACGCCCGCAACCTGCTGTGGTTTGATTTCGGCATGGACCACAATGCTAATTTCTCATATGTCCTTGCTCAGCGTGGCGAGGCCGCAATCCGCCAGACGTTCAAGCTAATACTGGTGTCGGAGTACTTTGACGAGTCCATGATCCTTCTGAGACATGCCCTTTGTTGGCCGCTGGACGCTGTAGTCTCATTCAGCCTCAACGCCCGGCAGCAGAAGCCCAGTGGCATTGGGGGGAGCTGGGTTGGCAAAGCAGCGGCAGCAGCTGGTGTCAGCATTAGAGGAAGGCGTTCGCAGGACAGGGCGCCGCCCATTCTGTCTCTAACGGAAGCCCAACGGGAGAAGCTGCGCCAGTGGAATGCCTTAGATTGGTACTTATACAAAGTCTTCAACCGGACCTTCTGGGAAGAAATCAACAAGTTTGGCCATGCCCAGATGGAGGAAGAAGTGACGCTCCTCAGGATGCGGCGGGATGAATTGGCTCGGGTTTGTCTCAGGGATGGCGGGAAGCCCATAGAATCTCACAGGATACGGGACAAAAACATCAGGCCCTTCCAGAGCGGATTAGTGAAGATTCTTGGCTATGAGCTCCAGCCGGGGCTGGACAATGCTACCAGGGAGGCCTGTCTGAGGATGATCAGGCCGGAGATCCAGTACAAAGACTTGTTGGATAGTAAACAGTTTCCACCTCTTCCTGCAGTGCAAACTCTGCAGGTGCACCAGAGCCAAAGGGTGGTTGTAGCAGCCGGTGGCACCTTTTTAGGACAGGACTCATCCAGGACAGGAGAGAAACCGGTGGAGAAAGGAGAAGCTGGGGGGAGGATGGAAGAGGGGAAGCGAGACTGGGACGGAAGCCGGTTGATGAGGAGCAGCCAGCCTTTGACACAAAGGCAAGAAAAGGGAAGGTCAAGATAGTCTGACGGGACCTCTTGTTCTCTGAACAAAACAGACTGATGAGACTGAAAATTTGCCACTTGCTTGTTTTCCTAAGTATTCTCTCGGCTTTTAGTGTAATTCTTGTGGTGTTTTTATTGCTGCTGTTACATGATGAAGGATGGTTTTACGTTGTTGGGGTTTTTTTAAATAAAGAAAAAAAAAAGATGAAGAAGAACAACAAAAGTCCGTCAGGGCATGTCATAGCAGAAACAACATGATGCATGTTTTTACTTATTTTTTCCAGGGTTCAGGTTTTCACGTTGACCTCGGTGTACATGGTTTAAAACGTCTCACAAACGTACTTATTAGGGATGCACCGAAAATTTTCGGCCGAAAACCAAAACTGCACTTTTGGGCCATTTTCGGCCGAACACTGCTGTGGTCGTTGCTTGCATCATCACAACATCCTGTTTTGGCCGTGTTGTTTCGGTGATAAATTTTTGACCAAAAAAGGGCCCGAAAGTGCATTTTCGGTTTTCGGACGAAACTTTTTTGGTGCATCCCTAGTACTTATAGTCCCAGTCAGTGACTTTCCAACAATAGTATTGGTTGTTTCTTCCGATCTGAACTAAGAAATTCAGTTTCTTTAACAAAAAAGTGTTTTATGTTTTATTGTTTTAATTATGCAGCACCTCATTGGTGGGTATCCTTAAGAAAGCCTCCCACTTAACTCTGTATTTCTAACATAGAGGCAATACGTGAGAGTATACAACACTAATTTCCGATTGGCACGCCAGTATTGACTGTTAATACCAGGTTTACTTTGATGAATGTACCATTTCTCTGTCGGGACCTCCCAGTTCAGCGTTGGAGTCAGCATTCAGCTCCTCTTGCAGCCACTGAGCGGGACAACTTCTAAAGTATCTCTTAATAATAGAAGGGGGTAAACCGATCCAAGGCCTCGGCTTCGGTTCTAAGCTGCTTGCTGCAGATGGGTTAAAGCCACCACTGGGTCACATCCCTTCCCTTCCTTCCAGACTCTGCTTAATTCATATTTCAGAAGGTTCACAACAGATAGATCGATACTACACTTTAAGACAACAGACCTCGAGCGTGAATTGCACATATGCAACTTAAACGGATGACGTACACCGATCGGCCACAACATTATGACAGGAGAAGTGAACAACATTGACCATCTTGTGACAGTTCAGTGTTCTGCTGGGGAACATTTGAACCTGGCCTCCAAATTCACTAGATCCCAAACTGATCAAGTATCTGTGGGATGATGCACAGAGGCCCCTCCCCTGAAATGTGTTCTTTGGTGTCTTTTTTCAGATTAACCTACTTTCTAGAATTGTTTCTAACAGCTCTTTCTTCTACACCTACAGCACAGAGTTGCTGCCGCTCACACTTCTTCTTCTGCCCTTTGTGCCGTTTTCTCTTCCATTTCTTTAAATTTTTTGTCTGAGTGTAAACTTTACCTGTCACGTTATTAGCTACTTGTCAGTCTGTGGTTTTTTCCACACGACACTCAAATCTGCAGGCCTTAGGTGAGTCTATTGGGGCGTTCTCTCTTGTAGATTACAAGATTACAGTGGCCGGCGTGCTTTTTACAATAAAATTGATCACGTCTCAAAAAATAAGCAAATGTCACCTGTCGTTCTTAAAATGCAAATGTTTAGGGACAAAACGGCTTCAAAACATACGAGCTGTGACACATTTGCATAAAACTCAGCCAGACTGTGGTTAAATCTAAATTTGTTTGTTTGAAGGGCAGATACGCCGAACATCATTTCAAACCCCAAACTAATATGCCTTGTGATTATTTGATGTAAAAAAAAACCCAAAAAACTAAAAATCTATCTGGTCAACACCAGTTGTAGAATTTTATTTAATTAATTTTCATGTTTGCCTCGAGTTAGAAGATGGAACCTTTCACCCCTAGAATAAAGGCCATCACTGGCTACTGCTAGGGGCTGAACAACTTCAGATTCTTTTTAAGTTGACACTGACTAGTCTCTGATGATAAAACCACAGTAGAAAGTAATGAAATCCTTATTCTTGACCTGATTACATTCGCTGAGAACACACAGCTCATGTGCTACAAACTGTGAGCTGTAGATATGTATAGCCTGTGTAAAAACAGGCAGCACCTCAGCACCATCAATAGTTTTTAATAGTACTCCACAGTGTGTTGTTAGATGGGATAGTGTAGCCGGGTCATGTCTTTGAAGCCTTCTCCGTGAAGTTGTTAACTGACTGTCGCTGAGAGGATTTGGATTCTGCTAGCGTCTTCAGATGCATTACAGTAGTACTTTAGTTGTACTTCAGGATTGACATGTCACAGTAGTATGGGCTGTATCTTTAATGAAGTATTTCCGCTGCTAGTTTGCTGCAACGTGCTCCTCACCTGTCTCCTTGGAGGCGTCCACGTTGTTACTGTCACGTGATCAACAACCGCCAATTTCCCCACATAACAAACACAACTCTTCCTGTTTCAGCGATAAGATTCTCACTTGATCGTCCCACAGCGACCTTTGTACTGTATATACCTGTATGTGCTTCCCAGTGCGGTCTGACTGGTTTTTTCCAAACGGTGTCAAATTCCTCTTCAAGAGCAACTGGAACAAGCCTTCACAGTCACACAATGTCCCCTTTATTCTTCTTCACCACACTGATGTGTCTCTGTGGACACTCTGTGGTCTCAAGGTGTTTGACAAGGCTGCTATCCAAAGCAAACTGAATTATACTTTAATTAATCCTCATGACTGATTCCTCAACCCGATTAACGTCACCAAAAAGTCATCTTCAAATAAACCAGTTAGCTCCTCGTGTGTTTGTACCGTGACACGGTCTTTGTCATTTCGGGATAGTTATACAATGAAATTTTTCCACATTTCATATACACGCAAGAGAAAAAGATTTTTTTTCTATGCACCCAGATCTGAAAATTTGAATCTCATGCATCGACAGCTCCCGTGGGTTTCAGTCCAGTAGCTTTCTAAATTACAGGTA
Source organism: Chelon auratus (assembly GCA_030220025.1). NCBI lineage: Eukaryota > Metazoa > Chordata > Actinopteri > Mugiliformes > Mugilidae > Chelon > Chelon auratus. Next base: position 14,333 of record JASGAT010380446.1, read on the forward strand.
TGCCTCATTTAGCAGGCTTGAATACGCTTGAACACGCTTGAATACACCTTAATCACGATCAGGATTAAGAAAATAAACAAAACGATGTGTGTAAAAGAGGCCTCCAGTGATTTAGTGAGAACACAGGGATTGCAGAGTGACGTTTCATTGCATCTTGCATTTTATTTGATCTCTTTGTCCGTTCGGCTGAATCATTTTATTTTTTTTTTTGCTTTTTGCAAATAAACAAATAAACTTTTATTTTGTTAACTGTTTGTCTCCGTGCACTGATTTCCTTTTTGTGGTGCGTCTCGTTGAGCTTACCACAGGTGAAGTTAATCAGTTCAGAGAGTAGAGGCTTTGAGGGTTGGTTTTGGAGTTTTGGCAAAGTACTGAACGTCTCGTTTTAGTAAGTTTAAACCTTCATGGTTGACATTTCTCCTGTTTCCTAGATAATATTCACAATATTAATGAATATAATACTCAACAGTGAACATTTGCCTGAACAGCGGCAGGTAGACGTTCCAAACTACACCGTCAGGGTATGGTGTCACCTTGCACCCGTCGACCTCCTCCGGGATTTGGGTGCATTATGTTCTGGTGGCTACCTCCTCTGTTTCCTCTGGTGAAAAGGGAACTGTTCTGCTCATGCAGTCGAGTCACTTCAGATACTTTAGAGCCGACGACAAGCGAGTCTCACGGCTGCAACGTTGGACGTTTGTTGCCCTCTTCTGGCGGTGAGAGTTAAGCCCACTCAGTCCAGGTCTTAACTTGCAGGTGCCTGGAATCAAACCTCCAACCCTGTAGTAGTTTGTGCCTAATGCTCCCAAAACCAAGGCACAGGCCCCCAAATGACATTTACCCTTCTTTTTACCGTATTTAGCTTTTGATTCCAGAGACTCGGCACAAATAGAGGTGCACTAAAAGACCAAAGAGGAGTTTAATCCGGAGAGATTCCCTCAGAGTGAATGGAAGCGTGCCTAATTGAAGGTCCTATTGTCACGACCTTTACGATTGTTGTTATTTAGAGTTGATGCTTTCAGTCAAGAAGTCTGTAGACAATCACAAGTGTTGATGAACAGAGATCTGCCCAGAGATCTGCTGGGTGAGTGTCTGTGTCCAACCAACTGAGAGATGGTCGTTAAAGCTCAAAGTGTGGTTTGTCTTGAACAATAGCTCGGAATACCTTTACAGCATTTGCTGTCACTTTCAGACATGTGGTCCCATGAGGAAATCTGACCGCTGCCACATACTCTAATATTTCGTTGGATCTCCTTTATCTTTGATTACAGCACGCATTCTCTGTGGCATTGTTTCAGTAATCTTCTCCAATGTCACCAGATGTATTTCCATCCAGTGTTGCATTCATTTTCCACCAAGATCTTGTATTGATGATGGGAGAGTCTGACCACTGCACAAAGTCTTCTCCAGCACATCCAAAAGATTCTCAATGGGGTTAAGGTCTGGACTCTGTGGTGGCCAATCCATGTGTGAAAATGATGTCTCATGCTCCCTGAACCACTCTT